>JAQQAE010001087.1:0-27428 GCA_029823295.1 Pseudamia nigra
GTCAGCCCTGCGATGAACTGGCGACTCATCCAGGGTGTACCCTGCCTTCGCTCAAGTCAGCTGGGCTAGGCTCCAGCACCCCCCCCGACCCTCACGAGGATTAAGGGGTAGAAAATGGATGGATGGATAAGAGAAAACATTGTGAAATGTACTTTATGACTAGGAACAAAGTGTTTCTCCATGTCAGTAAGCAATTCAAATCTCATGAAGCACCTCTCACCATCACACACCTACTAAACTACAGTAGCGTCCAGCAGAACAAACCCGGTTGTGGCGAACATGAACTAACAAAGGAGGCAGAGCCACGTCATCCAAGCGGACTGAACTATTGATAGTCAGATACGGATTGATAGTCATGTACGTACTGTATGTTGTTGAGAACATGCTGCTGTTAACAGTAATGCAATAAGAATAAAATGAAATAAAAAGGCCTAAATTCTAAATAACCTATTCACTAAATGAGGCTATAATAAATTCTGCATCATGAAGTTACTTACACCTTAAATTGTTTTTTCCAGGTGCCTTTTTTTGCTTACTTAAATACTTATTTTTATGAGTACTTCTCCGAGTCAATATAATTGTAAGGAAACACTACTTTTATTTGAATGCTGTTTCTGTTTACTCCAACCTCCTCTGTGCTAGAGGCCTTTGTAGATATTCATGTTTATGGATGTGTGCATAGCCTTCCTGTTTGTGTGTGAGACTCAATGGCTTCACATGATATTTACCCTATGAATCCTAATGAAACAGAGACGGGGAATGAACGGCTCCAGGGCTGTCTGATGAGCTGCTTCAGCCTAACTGTGAATATCTGCCTGCTACTGACTGATCATACCTCTCTCTCTCTATCTCTGTCTCTTTCATATCTAAGTCCAGAGAAGTCATTCCTATCCTCACGTTTGTGTGAGTGAGACGGGAAAGTGAGGAAGCAAAGGAGCCGGGAAGAAAAATGGCCCGAGGGCTTCGCTAGGCCCTGCTGAGGAATGATAACTGAACTCTGCAGAATTAAGGCAGGCTCACATACACACAAATGCACATGCACACAGTTACATGGTGTTGCTCCGGCTTCAAAGAAACCCAGCTCCGGTCTGTGTGCAGCCCCCCGTTGGCCAGATAAAACCCAGACAAAGAGAGCAGGGAGGGGTGGGAGAGAGGAAAACAAATCGGCTGCTTCTTCCCTTTTTCTCTGGTTTGTTGCTGGCACTGACAGAGAGACATGGCAGCCCAGCAGGCCGCTGTATCTCCATGGGTGTCACTTCATTTCCATGTCTTTCACTGGCTGTCCAGAGAGACACGAAGCGTATTAACCCATAACCCCCAACGCTGACAGTTGCACTCTCCAGCCTGCCCTCGCACCTTTACGATGACCCAGTTCTCTTCCTTACACCACATGAACATTAGTGTGATGCGTGGAGATACAATGTCTGACACATTCTCTTCAAAATCTGTCCCTCTTGCCCCATCACACAAAAATCATCTTTTAAAAATTAATTTTACAGGGGGCATATTGCGCAAAATAAGGTGTCATGTCTTCGCACATTATTCAAACAGGCCTTGGAGGTCTAAAAATAACATTCATACATCGAAATTCTCACTCAAAAGAGGAAGAAATACAGCCCCTTGTTAGATAACTGGTCCGGAAACAAACCATTTGAATTTCTGGATATTTGTGATGTCACAAATATACAATTACTGCCCTCAGTCAGTACTCCAGAAAAACTATACCACCAAATCATCAAGACAGCCTGGGATAATGTGCCAGGGAGTCTACATGATGGAATCCATGGCACAGACAGGAAATAGGCGTGGCCAACAATGGCTCGTTTACATTTAAAGCGACACAAAGAAACAGCCCGTTTAGAAACAGGACTGAAAACCAGGAGTTTTTATGCATGGCACAATTAAAGCTCTGTTGTATTTAAAATAAAATTTAAAGGACACATTAAGGGGAAATGTAAGGACTAACTTAACTTCTTAAAAAGGGTACATTATGTCTCCTTTGCAATCTCTAGAAAGGAGCACATGCTGTTTTTATTTATGGATATTTGCATTAAGACTGGTGTGCTATTCCTCTGGGACCTACAATTTGAAATAATATTCCTAAGCCATTCACGTCCCCTCTGCTCCCCCACCTACACACACACACACACACTGATTTCACAGCCCGTAAACAGGATTGCCACAGTACCCGGCCTGTCCTCCAGGTTGCTATGATCCCCCGGCCAGCCAGACAAAGAGGGACAGACACGCTGAACACAGCACTAATCTACTATGGCAGACACACACATACACTCTCACTGAACTGTGTGCCTGCCCTCTTTGTGTGAAAATTAAAGAGGTAGTGGAGTGATAAGAATGAAGGGGAGGGGGCACAGGGAAGGAGAGGGGTCTCGGCGCACATATTGATCACTCATTCTCACTTGGAAACAAAAAAGAAAAAAAAGGTTGTTTTAATGCTAAATGATCCTATTTCCAGAGCTTGTCAGAGCTCTGGGAAACTGAGCTAATGATTTCCCTCTAATATCTAAAAGGCAAACTGAATCAGGTTTGGGAATTTCAAATGCATTGCAGAGATGGAGGTACAGGATTAAAGGCTATCATAGCAAGAAGAGCTTTATTCTGTGCAGATTTCAGGCTACTTATTGTGCACACTGAGGATTTAAATTGCACACCTTTCCGGACACAAGTTCCCATAAGGCCATCCTTGGGCTTTCCCTTTTATCACTTCTTTTTATTAGTACTGCCCCCCAAAGAAGTCATGTTTTTGTCAGCATTAGTTTGTTTATTTTTGTCTTTCTTTGTTCACACCATAACTTGAAAAGTTAGGAACAGATTTGGATGATGTTTTCAGGATGAGTCAGAAATGGCATAAAGACCAATGGATCATCATCTGGATCCAGAAGATTTTTAAAGGATTCCTCACCAGAAAGCTCTCTGAGTGCTTTCTAGTTACTTCTTTTTTAATTTGATATTTGATTACTTTTAAAAGCATGTTGGTGAAAATTATTATTTATTATTATTATTTGAGCAGAAATATGGACAATATAGTGTCCTTGTACATTCAGAAGTATAAAAGACACACTTGGTTTGTTCTGCTCATTTCAGCAGAGAAAGTGGGCATATCATAACCACTCCATTTATGGTCCCCAAATTATCCACTCTTATTAAATATTTAATATTTATGCACATGTTGGCACTTTTCATTTCATTTTATAGGATATCATCAATCCATTTGCCTCTGAAATAAAAGAGGCCTGAAATTGCCCTCACATGCACGCATTTACTGGATTTTTTTTTTTTTTACAACATTTCCCCTGCCTCCACATCATAAACTGCTACTTGCCTCCAGGCTGAGCAGTGCAATAATAACACTCACTGGTATAGTAACAGCACCAGCCAGCACAGCACTTCACATAAACACATGTCACTTTAGGTGTTACACATGATTTTTTATGTGGCTTTACCCGTAGCGAGGTGATGGTGGATGGGTCTCTGATCCGTCCGTCCTCATCCTTCAGGTTGTAGCCTTCCGGGCGCTTGTCTCGCTCACTGATCTTCCACAGCTTCACCGTTTTGTCTGAGTGGGACACATCAGGAATAAAGAAACACAAAAATACAGTTAGAACATGGCTCACTACAGTGACTCTCAGATACAAGATGGATGCGGGGGGTTGGGCAGCCAATCTGGCAAGTAGCTGGGCAGGAGCCAGCTCGGATGATGAATAGTAGCTCCTGTGTAGATTCTGATGCCACTGATATCACTCCACAAGTTGACTACATTTCACTGCTGCAAAATAAGCTCCTGGCTGAAGGGCAATTTCCAATTCTGCATCACATAAACACCAGTTACACACCACCTTCTCGCTCTGGTGAGGAGGATGGCGGCAGCAGTCAGGTTGTTGTGTTTTTTTTTCTATTAATTTCCGCTGTGAATATCGGTGTCAGAGCGGCGAGGCCATCGCCACAGGACCGCCACCATCTGCTCCAGCCACCGCTAGCTCTTCTGTAGCAGCCATGCATGAAGCACAATCTGCAAGACGTCTCTCCACTGATGTGTGTGAGTCTGTTAGTGCATGTGCAGTGTGTGATAGCTTTAATATATGTGTGTGTATGTCTTACCGCTCTGGCAGCCATGCATTAAGATCCCAATCTGAGATTTCTAGTGCAGACTTGCTTGGTCAAATGGCACACCAATCCAGTCACACAACTTGATAAAAGATATTTTCCATGTAATATTAAAAAAAACTGGAGGAAGATTTCTTAATGGTCCACCCTGTGAAAATCCATGTTTTTGGGGTTTGAGTTTCCTATAACGTCTATGATGTAAAATACACTGACCAAAACTTCCAATGCAACATTCAGGTTTATGCACATTATACCCAACTGAAGTGATATATATTAACGTATCAGATACGAAATTTTAATTTGAATACTGTACAGTGTCTTCATCTTCTCCTTTTGGCTGCTCCCCTCAGGGGTCGCCACAGCGAAATACCAATGATTCGCATATTTGATCTGGCATAGTTTTTTTACGTCGGATGCCCTTCCTGACGCAACCCTCACAACAAGGGACAAATTTTAAATTCAATTGTAATAGTGTTAAAAATGGAAAACAAATTAGTCACAACTGCAAATTAATTGTCCGAGAGACAAATACGCCGGTCCTGCTAGGGGGTGGTGACACGTGGCCTGGGAGCACGTGGTTGGTGGTGCCATGTGTCATTATACCGACTCCATAGACGTGAAATGGTTAACACGTGGATGCCCAAGACCCTGGCACATGTCTTTGTGTCATTTCACCAGTCAGCATACCAATGTCTCGTTCTCGCTGAATTTGACTTGGTCGTGCCGTGGAGAGACGATGCACCGAAACAATGCTAAATAATACAATACTTCAAGCAATACTAAAAATCACCATTGGTGCGGCTATTTATTGACTAAGTTTAGAAGGGTTGGTCAGTTGGATCTACTCAATTTCATTAGCATGCCATAATTCTAAGGATGTGCTGCCAAGTGGAACAACGTATCCACACAACAAAACAAAGCCAAACCTTATGAGCTTTTAAGGTGTACTCTGTGTGTCATAACTCAAATTTGCGATTTGGCTCAGCACGCTCAAAATATCTTAAACCTGGGACTGTTGAGTTGGAAGTTTTGGTCAGTGTAACTGTCAAAATATGAACTACCAGTCCTGACAAATCCACACAAGATGAAACAGGAAAAACTGTTGTTTTGAATTTTTGTTGACTTGCGACAGCACAAGTCATATTGATTTCACAGTGAGGCGCTGCAGTTGCCCATTTTTAATATGAAAACACTCATTGATGGTCATTCCCAAGGTGACCTGGGATCAGATTCTGACACAATGCTACAATAAACACAGAACAGTGCACTTTTATGTATAATTTTTTGAGAAACAAAAATTGTAAGGAATATTGTCACTTTCTCATGGGGTTTGAACTGATATAAATTTGTATATGATTGGTTGGAACATGATGTTTTAAAAGTCTTGAATTCTACTGGCTCAGAGGGGCTGGACTAACACACTTTTGTTTGATTATAACTGAACATATCTTATGATGTCACAAATCACAAAAATCATCTTGTTGTATGGATTTATCAGAACTGGTAGAAGTTCATATTTTCATAATCAAACTAAAGTGCATTAGTCCTGCCCCTCTGAGCCAGTAGAATTCTAAATATCAAAACATCGTAAGTTATAACCAATCATATTCAAGGTAAAATTAGACTTTTTTCTTTTTCCTTTTCAGAAAATTGCCCATAAAAGGTGGGCAGATACATTTATGTGTCTATTTAATAGACACATATCAGTGGCACAGTTATAAATTTAAATGTCACACTATGGGACCCTTAACATTCAGTTTGCCAGCAGTTAAATCTAAAGTCTATGAAAGTGATCTGCAAGGATACTGACAAAATAAAGTGCACTTATTTGATTTTTTTCCTTAGTCTCTTTGTACCTGTACTCATTTCACTGTCAGGTGTCACACTCGCCCACTTTTCATGAGAAAAAGCTCTAATTGGCTGAGCCTTTTCATCAATAATGCACTATTCATTGGATGATTTTTGAAACAAAATGTCAGGAATTCTGTTACCTGTGGATGCTGCTAATTTATGTTGAATATGATTGGTTGTAACATGATGTTTTAAAATGTAGAGTTCTACTGGTTCATGGGGGCGGGACTAAGGCAATTAAGATAGATAGGACTGGTTAGTGATGTCACAAATCACCAAACTCAAACCAGTTGATTTTTCCTGATGGCCATCTTGCTGTGAGCACTTCTGAAGACTGGCAGCGCTGAGCAAAAAAGATGTATTTTCACAGTCGGGGACGTTTAACATCATCCCCTTTTCTGGGTGTGAATCATACCATTGGTGGAGAGGAGGAAGTAGGCAGCGTTCTGCTGAGGAAGCCATTTGATCTTGTTGATCTTCTCCTCAATCTCCAAACTCTTCAGGTAGTCAAACTCTGGCTCGTGGCTCTGGAATGTGCTGTAAACATTGTACTCCCCTCGGCGCTGGGGCTGGCTTTTACTCTGCCAAAGGGAAGATGGAGAAAGAGTAGCAACGTGAACCTTCCACTGTTTATTTTATTTAACCTTTATTGAACCAGACGAGATAGATTAAGAACACATTCACACACATTATGTTATTATCATAAAATGACATATCAAACAAAATTGTGTTTCAATATCTATGACAGCAAAAAAGAAAAACAGGTTTTATCATGTTAGTGTGCATACGATGCACACAGAAAAGTTCAAATTGTGGTAAATAAGTGAAATTTTTATGCTACAGAACTGCTTTGACTGTATAAAATACAAATGAGAGGGGAAAAAAATTTAACTAAAGATTTATACCATACAGTATACGTATTCTGCAAATGCACCCAATAACTGTGGAACCATTAATAGTAAGAAAATCAGTGTTAAAATGTTTCATTATCTTTATTTTGTTTCTTATTTTGCTCATCGATGTTCGACTTCATGTTTATTTTATTCATTTTCTTGATTATTTTTTGCATTATTTACTCCTTATTTAATTTAATTTTCAGTTGAAACACTTTCATGTTATGTTTTTCATTTTTTTCATTATATTGTCATTATTGCTCCTTTTGCCACATACTTGAGTTGATTTTTATTCTTTTTCTTGATCAATTTCTTCACGATACTCATTTGTTGGCATTTTGTTTTGTTCAGATTTATGATTATTTTGTTTATTTTCTTCACATTGCTTCTTACTTTGCTCACATTCTTCACATGTTGCTTCTTATTTTAATTTATATGCTGTTCATTTTTCTTCTTACTACTTTTGTTGACTATTTTTTCTCTATTTTGATTGTTTTTTCACTCTTTTTTCATCATTCTCTTGATTATTTATTTCATTATTTTGTTAGTTTAGTCACTTTTCATGTTTTCATCATACCGTATATTCCTGATTAAAAGTTGCAATTTTTTGCATAGTCTGGCGAGGGGAGCGACAAATACATCGGAGCGACTTGTATTTTGAATAAATTCGTCTATAGGGTGTTTGACAACCTGACGAGCCGCGAGCTGTCCCTTCTGCGGCCACACGCCTGATGCACGTTCCCCAAACAGATGCGACCTGTTCTGCAGAGCGACTAATACAAGTTTTTTTCCTTCTTCATTATGCATTTTTGGCTCGTGCGACCAATGTACCAGAGCGACATATCACCCGGAAATTATGGTACTGTCAGTACTGTTCACTTTGTCTCATATTTTGCTAATTTTAATGATTTTGTTCATTTTTCTTCATTTTGCTTCTGAATTTTTTCATGTTCTTATCATTTTCTTCATATGTCTTATTGGGGTTTTTTTTGTTTTTTTTTTTACTTGCCTCATGCTGGTCATGTTTCTATATTTTGGATTTATTTTTGGTCTTTTTTGAGTATCTCGTTCATTTGACCTACTTTTCCTGATTATTTCCTTCATTTTATAGCTACAGTGGATCTCAAAAGTCTACACACCCCTGTTCAAATGCCAGGTTTTTGTGAAGTAAAAATGTGGCACCAAGATAAATAATTTCACAACTTTTTACACCTTTAATGTAACCTCTACCCTGTGCAACGCAATTGAAAAACAAACTGAAACCTTTAAAGGGGAAAAAAAAAATAATAATTTAAATAACCTGGTTGCATAAATATCTACACCCTTACATTAATACTTTGTTGCAGCACCTTTGGCTTTTATTACAGCACTCAGTCTTTTGAGTGACACCAAGGTAAATAAGATAAATAATTTCACAACTTTTTCCACTTTAATGTGACCTATAACCTCTACAACACAACTGAAAAACTAACTGAAATCTTTCAGGGAGGGGAATTAAAAATAAATAACTGAGATAATGAGGTTGCACAAGTGTGCACACCCTCTTATAACTGGGTGGCTGTGTTCGGATATGACCAGTTCCATTCAAACTCATGTTAAATTGGAGTCAGCACACACCTGCCACCATTTAAAGTACCTTTGATTAACCCCAAATAAAGTTCAGCTGTTGTTGTAGGCTTTTCCTGACATTTTTGTAGCCACATAAAAACCAGAGGTTTAAAGGTGTGCATATTTATGCAACCAGGTTATTTTAAGTTTTTTATTTTTCCCTTTTAAAGGTTTCAGTTTGTTTTTCAATTGCACAGGTTATAGGTCACATTAGAGGTGGAAAAAGTTGTGAAATTATTTATTTTGGTGTCAATTTTTTACATCACAAAAACCTGGCATTGAACAGTGGTGTGTAGACTTTTGAGATCCACAGTAAATGTGTTATTTTCTTTATTTGAACAATTCTGCTGATTATTTTGTTCATTATTTTATTAGTTTTTCTTTACTTTATTGATTATTTTTATTGATTGATTATTATTATTTTGTCATTCTATTCATTCTATTATTTATCTCATTCATTATTCTTGATAATGTTATTCATTTTACTGTTAAATTATGATTATTTAGTTCAGTATTTTGTTCGTTTAGAGTTTACTTCCAGTTGTATTCATTTTCAATCCAGTCATTTCCTGCTGATTTGAAATTTATTACAAATGTGACACAAGAAATGACCAAAATAATGAAAGTAAATTAACCAAAAGAAGAAAAATGAACTAAATGAACATTAAATAAGACAAAACTGAAGAAAATAAGCAAATAATCAAAAAAGAAGATAAAATAAAATGAACAAAACAATGATAAAATCAACAATACTGAATAAAATAATCACGTCAACGAACAAAAACAAAAACCAATGAGCAAAAGTGAACAAAATAATCCAGAAAGTGAATGAAATGATTTAAAAAACTGTCAAAAATGTACAAAAATGACTAAAATTGTAAATTAACAGAATAAAAAATGAAATAAACAACATAATCAACAAAATGAACAAAAAATAACCAAAAATGACAGGAGTCGAGTAAAAGAAAAAGGAAAATAAGCAAATAAAGAACAAAAAAGTCACAGAAGTTTTTCACAAATGTAAAAGATAATCAGAAAAATGAGCAAAGTATCACTAAAAGGATACAGTCCAGTCGATGGAAGAAAAAACCACACGCCTTGGATACTATGACCTGGATGACTGAGAATCTTCACAGACATGTTGCACTAAAAGGAATAAAATAATGAACAAAAATAAAATAATAGAAATAATCAACAACACGAACAAAAAGTTAACTGAATTAACAAAAAATTAAGATGAAACTGCAGATAACGAGCAAAATAATCAAGTAAATAAACAAGATTAAACTGCAGAG
This sequence comes from Pseudamia nigra, assembly GCA_029823295.1. Classification (NCBI taxonomy): domain Eukaryota; kingdom Metazoa; phylum Chordata; class Actinopteri; order Kurtiformes; family Apogonidae; genus Pseudamia; species Pseudamia nigra. The sequence continues at coordinate 9,773 of JAQQAE010001087.1, forward strand.
GAAATAAAATGGTGATAAAGTCAGAAAATAATCACGTCAATAAACAAAAACAAGAAATGAAGGAAATGATGAAGAAAGCTGGCATGACTCAAGACTGGAAAATGAACACAAACAAATAAAATAATTGTAAATAAATGTACAAATGAGCTAAAATAGTGAACAAAAAAGTCACACGATCCTGATTAAATTGAATAAAAAATAATCAATAAAAAGGTTGGAAAAATTACAGAAAATCAACAAAATGAAGATAAATCCTGTGGTTCAGCCAGAGTTGTATTGTAAAAACTGCAGGCTCCTGGACTGTCCGACTCATCAGGCATGAAGTTAAATCGTTCTTCCCTGGGATATAATGAGCCTTCTACTACTTTTCAACCATTTCCAGGCTTCATCCCACCTTATTTTGGAAAAAAAACATTGTATTACAATCATCGGTGAGAGATAGATCAGTTCTGATTTTGGTTTTCCCTGGTTATCTCAAACTTACAAGTGCTTATACCGCTCATGTTTCTTCATTTTGATCATTTTTCCTACATATTGTTTTCACTTGACCACATTTTTTCTGCTAATTTAATTCATTTTACTGCTAATTATTCTTTTCTTCGATTTGTTGCCATTATCTTCATTTTTATTAATTCTCCTGATTATTTAGTTCATTTTTTAATTTCCCTGATTTTTTTTTCTTCATGTTACTGCTAATTACTGTTATTTTTTCCTCAATTGCTTGTTATTTTCTTAATTCTCCTGATTGTTTAATTCATTATTTTGTTCATTTTTCTATGTTTTCTTGATTGTTTATCTCATTTTCCTCGATTTACCTGATTATTTTATTCATTTCACTGCTAAATGTGTCATTTTCTTCAATTGCTTGCTATTTTCCTTGTTTTATTCATTGCCTTGATTGTTTAGTTCATTATTTTGTTCATTTTTCTATGTTTTCTTGATTAGCTACCTCATTTTCCACTATTTACCTGATAATTTTATTCATTTTACTGCAAAATTTGTTATTTTTTTCAGTTGCTTGTTATTTTCTTCATTTCATTCATTCTCCTGATTGTTCAGTTCATCATTTTGTTCACTTTCCTGCATTTTCTTGATTATTTTGCTAATTTTCCATTGTTTGCCTGATTATTTTGTGCACTTTACTGTTTTAAGTTCTTGTTTGACTCCACACACAAAGAATCCAGGTCCAATTTTAACCTGGTTTCTGTAAAGCTTTAGTTTCTACTTTTGAAGGGTCATATTGTCATTTTAAAGTGGGCGTATCAGTATTGGCATAGATGTTGAAAATAATGCACTGTCCTTTGTAAGACAGTGCTTCCCTGAGACATAATGAGCCTTCTACTACTTTTTATCAAATTCCAGGCTTCCCAGATAAATACTAACATTTTTCCTTGGTTATATCAAAGCAATCAGTCCTATCCCCCCAGCTGTAATGTTTCTGGGCTGTCAAATCCTTTCAGTAAAAGGGCAGCATAATTAGTGTTGCATTGCTGGCATTTCCTACCTCCTGCTCCCTCTGGAAGACAACCACTCTGCCTCCTTTATCCCCGGTGGCCAACAGCTCCCCCGACGAGTTAAACTCCACCGTTGAGATAATGTCAGCTGAAAGGCACAGAGAAGCGGGAAAGATGTCAGCGTGGACGTCCCCAGAGCTGTCAAGGTATCAGTCAACAGGTAAAGATAAAAGACCTTTCCACGAGATCTGGCGGAGGGCGAGGGACTCTCCGGCACAGATCCCCTCGTTTGGTGAAATATGCACTAGGATGCACGCTATGAACTCATTCAGTCCCACTTGTCTGAGTGAAGTGAGCCCAAATGTGTTGTTTAATTGCGTTCCTGCTTTGAAAAGGAGGAGACTGCTGCACTAATAATGCCATTCATCTCTCCCCTCATAGCTGCAAGACCCCCGCTGTTCGCCGACTCTCCTGTGCCTTAATTAAAACAGAGAGCCTGAGTTACACCAGAACGCACAGCAAACCTTTAAAACGTACTCACTTGGAGCTCCAGGAAGTCTGACATACTTTTAAACTGTAAATGTTTGCACAGTGATATTTTATTTTCACATTCATTTATTTCATTTTATCATTATGTTGTCATTATTATTCATTTCTCCTCATACTGTTTAACTTTTGTTCATTTTCTTGATTATTTTGTTCATGTTTGCTAATTGCTTTTTCATTTTCTTATCATTTTGTTTATTTTCTGATTTGTTTTTGCACTTTGCTGCATATACCGCTCATGTTCCTACATTTCGTTTCATATTTTGTTCATTTTTCTTTTTGTTCCCAATTATTTTGTTAATTATGCCTGCATTTTGCATCTTTTTTTCATTTTCGTATCATTTTTGTTTTTTTATTTGCTTCACTTTCTTCATATACTGTTCACATTTCTTCATTTTTTTCTTATTTTGTTCATTTTCGTTAATTTTCTTGATTATTTTGCTCATCTTTCTTCACGTTGTATCTTTTTTTATCATTTTGTTTATTTGGTTCATTTTGGTCATTGCTTTTCTCCATTTCACTTCTTACTTTTTCATATTCTTTCTGCTCTGTTTTTTATTTGGTGATTTTTCTCACTTTACTTCATATACTATTCATGCTTATGTTGAATATTTTGCTCCTTTTTCTTGATTTTCCTAATTATTTTGTCGATTTTTCCTCCTTGTGCATTCTATTTTTCCATTTCCTTATCATTTGGTTTTTATTACTGTCATTTATTTCACCTTCTTCATGTGCCATTCATGTTCCTCCATTTTGTTTCTTATCTTTTGTTTTATTTTTCTTCATTTTCAAGACTTACGGTATATGGTGAGTCAAATGGATTTGAGTCAACTTGCTTCATTGTCAAGGAAAATACACACATTACTCGTTTAGAAATGACAAGCAAATCATACAAACACCATGAAAATAGAAAAATATAAGGAAATACAACAATTTGAAAAACACAAATGGAAGATTAGACTTTTTCCTTGCCTGTTTTACATAGGCCATGTCACCATGTAATAGAAGTCGTGGTGTTTTTCCATTACTTTATACTAGATGACCCTAAACCATCCTACATCTGGACACTTAAATTGAGATAATGTGTTCTGTTTGTGATTCAATAATTGCACAGGCTGATAATAGGAGTACAGTTCTGATGGGATTAATTGCTCAGGCCTAGTAATATTAAAATATGACTCATTTACAGTCCACTGACTCATCTGCATACAGTAGCCTCACCAAAAAGTAAATAACAGACACCTACCCTTAAGGTAGCTTCTCCTCTCCTCCTCAAACACATACATCTGCCTGGATTTGGGAGAGGCTAATGGTGACTGTAATTATTATACAGCCCCGGGCTAAAAAGCCATAGGATAATGTCTGTCACACGCCACAACGGAGGCAAGCCCTCTTTAACAGTGACAATAATGTAGACAGAGAGAGAAAGAGAGAGAAAGCTTGTTGTTTTGTACCCCCCACGCCCTCTGTGGACCTGCTACTGGTGGAGCTCAGAACAGGAAAGGGGAATGTTGCTATGGAGACCGTTTCCATCTCTAGCAGCAGTCGGTGGGGTATACGATATGTGTGTGTGTGTGTGTGTGTTTGTGAGCGAGTGTGTGTGCCAATAGCTCTCAGACTTAGTTGCTGATGCCTGCTGTAATTCAGCAGAAGAGAGAGTGCTGCAATAGAGTGAAAACCTAATACTGCATCTAGGGGAACGTGGGCTGTTCAATGCAGCACACAACTTCAGACAATAGAGCCCCTGAATAATGGCACATGTCTCTATGTAAAGCTAGCGTGAATCGTGGAAAAGCCAGCCAATGACTAAGCGCCTGCGTGTCTTTGTGTGTGTGCTCTTGTTCTCATTAACTGTTAAAGAGACACCAGGGGGATTGTTATAGTGCTGATAATGACTTGAAGTAAAAAAAAGAGGGGGCTATCCTAATCATGTTTGAATCTAAAAACTAATAACATTTTGCAGACAAGACAAGCTGTGACCTAATTACAACCAGGGAGTACCCCACTGACACACAATATTGTTATCACTTATGTCACATGTGGTATACATGCTCATGCACACGTAATGTTGTTATCTCTTCCTCTGTAACTGCAGATATCGACTTCCTGCGCGCACCGACGTGTGCACGTGCAATCACACCCTCCAAACGCACTCACGTACCACACGCGGGTCCATCCCAGTGCCATTGGGATAAATCCACTGGTGTGCATAGAATGAAATTGGCTTAGCGGTCAGCATTCTTAAATCAATTTTTGCATTTTTCAGTTATGCTCATTTTCTCTGTTCGCTGTCTCCACCAGCAAAACATGTCCTCTCTCCTTCCCTCATCATCTACACATTAAGTCGCTGAGGAGAAACTGTAATTGATGGATGCCATTTAGCGAGTTTACACACGGATACATCCTTCAATCATCTCAGCGAATGAAGAGCGGCGGGCGAGGGCCACTGAACCCGAAACACGCAGTAATGTGATGGAACGTTAAATGAGTTTTTCCTCATGCAAATATATTCAAACCACAGAAGCCAAGCTATTCAGCCCTTAATCGCATTGTGTCTGACTGAAAACTTCCAATTACACTGTAAGTCAAAAGTTTGAGCACACCTTCTCCTTGAGTGTTTATTCTTTATTTTTATTATTTTCAACATTTCCCTTAATATTGACGACATCCAAACTGAAGCAACACATATATAGGGCCGCTGTGGCTCAATAGGTAGTGCGGGTTGTCCAGGAGCCAAAGGGTTAGCGGTTCAAATCCCAGCTTCTCATGTCACAGGCCAAAGTGTCCATGAGCAAGACACTGAACCCCACATTGCTCCCAGTGAGTGTCACTGGTGTATGAATGTGTGTGTGAATGGGTGAATGGAAAGCAGTGTGAAGCGCTTTGAGTGCCGTAGGGTATAAAGGGGCTATAAAAGTGCAAGACCATTTACCATATTGAGTTATGTAGTAAACAAAAAAGTGTTAACTCAGAACATGCTTTATATTTTTGATTGTGTAAAGTTGCCACACTTAGCTTTGATGCTAAGCTTTTCATTGTTGCATTTTCTCATCACATCCAACATAATTTTCAGATTACAGATTTACCCTGACAAAAGTATTTGTCCCATTTCTTGTCTTCTTAATATGCTTTACAATATTACTTGCAGAAGAAGGGTGGATACTGAGTCAATAGCCCTATTAGTGCTACTACAATTACTATGCAAATCCATATTATGACAAGACACACTCAGTTAAGTAAAAGAAAAAACACAGTTCATGATTACTTTAAGAAATTAAACTCAGTCAATCAGAAAAATCTCAAACGAATGTGTCCCCAAGTGCAACAAACCCATCAAACACTGTGATGAAACTGTCTCTCATGGGGACTGTCCTGCAAAAGGAAGAGGCAAGAGCTACCTGTGCTGCAGAGGACAAGTTTATTAGAAATGCTAGCCTCAGAAACCACCAATTTACAGCACCTCACATAGCATTTAATGGTTTTGGCGACTGTATTTGGGGACACATTCAAAGTGGTTGAGATTTTTCTGATTGTATGACCTATATTTCTTAAAGGTCCAGTCGACGATGTTGGCAATCTAGCTAGTAACTGATCATTAGTGGTTGACCAGTCAAGATGGTGTACAACCTCACAGTTGTCAAGCTAGTACGTCTGTTCTTTTCTTACCTGTACCTGATGTTGAACGATTCTGGAAAGCTGGCTGTCATTCTTTGGTTATTTAAGCTACAGTTTTTAGCTCTGTAGCTCTGTTTTCAACTACATGAGTGAGTGCATGAACTCGTGGACCTGTAAGGTTGTAAGCTGTCAGCTCGCCTGTCTAATCATGTACCACAGAATGCAACAAACCATGGGCTACTAGCTCATTTGCCAGCACTGTCAGCAGTAACTGAGTGTTTTTGCCATAACATGGACTTGTACAGTAGCAATAATAGGGCTATTTGCTCTCTACGCACCATTCCTCCGCAATGACAACTGATGGTCTACAGCACATTAAGAGGACAAGAAATGTAACACATTAACTCTTGACAAAGCTCACCTGTGAAGTAAAAACTTTTCCAGGTGACTAACTACTGCATAATTCAATACATGTTCTTTCACAGTTTGGAAGTTGAACATGGTAAACATAAAAAAGACTGAGAAGGCGTATCCAAACTTTTGGCTGGTTGTATATTTAAGATATACAACATCACTGGTGGGCGTGGCCAGCTGAGTGATTTCTGATTGGGTTAGATCAGATTTTTAACAACAAAAGCATCAGCCGGTTCAAGGTGGACAGAAATGAGCAGCAGGCTGCGAGACAACTGATTAAATGTGTACTTACACACACACACACACACACACACACACACACACACACACACTGTCACGTGCACACAGCTTTCATCAACAGACCATAACCAGATGAAGCCCATAAATCCTGTGGCCAGCCAGGTCTGACACAGACAGGTCAGCGCTTCTTAGATGCATCAGAGTGATGCTCGAGATAACACACATCCATCACCAGTATTAACTCAGACAAGCCTGTTGGACTGCCACTGTGATGTGTGTGTATATGAGCTGATGTGTGTGTGTCAGATTGTGTATGTATGACTGAAACAAAACAGGCATGGCACAGCTCTTATTGGTCCCTATCTACCAATCTGAACCACAATAACCCTTTTCAGCATGTGATATAGAATTGGGAGTAAAAACAATTGGAGGGAAACATAGACATAGATTGGTTTTGGAATGAAAACAGCAACACCAGGAGTCGAGTAAAGATATTGAATGTATTTATAGACACTAGAGAATGCATCTTCTGTCACAAACAGAAAGGCCTGCAGAAAAAAAAATAAGGGGTAAGTGTGATTCTATGAGATGTAGAGATACCGGGAGAAAGGTCCCATAGCATAACAGTAAATTTATATCTGCACAACTTATATGTGTTTATGCGTCAAACTAAAGTGTTTTCTTGGTTTTCTGATAGTTTCTTTGCAACTTTTGTGACATAAACTCTGATTTTTTTGAAAAGTGTTGTACCTGCTCATTTTTCATCAGAAAATGCTCTGATTGGTTGAACTGCAGATCATTCCAAAGGTGCTCTGGAATCAGAGTCTGCAACATGTCTAATGTAAACACAGAGTAATGATATTTTCATGGACTATTTTCTGGGGGAAAAAGAAGTCTGGGAGTTGCTCACGGGGGCAGGGCTAAATTTAACTTGAATATGACTGGTTCTGGGTGACAGAGTGGTGCAGTGGAAGATCCTGGGTTCAATCCCAACACCGGCCAGTGGAGCCTTTCTGTGTGGAGTTTGCATGTTTTCTCCATGTCTGTGTGAGTTCCCTCCGAGTGCTCTGGCTTCCTCCCACAACCAAAAGCATGGACTAGGGGTTAGGTTAACTGGTTACTCTAAAATTGCCCATAGCATAAATGTGAGTGTGAATGTTGTCTGTCTCTATATGCCAGCCCTGACATATAGAACCAATAAAGATGGATTTTGACCACATGGAACCTTTATGTAGGTCAACAGAAGATCCCACAGTGATCCTCTTCAGGAGAGACAGAAGTAATGTCTAAAATAGGAGAACTTTGGCAAACCTCTAGACACCACATAATCCTGACAAAACAACAAAACACAAAGTGGCTTGATCAAGTGACACTAGTTGTGTAAGACAGTCCAAACCAATATGGTTTGACTGTAATGGAAAACTAGTTGCATAAGGACACAGTAATTCCAGGTAAAGGCAGGGACATGAGAGTAACATGGTGTCGGGTAAATGCTTTGTTAGTGTAAGGAGAGGATTACAGCAGCTGTGCTGAGCTACCTGCGTCAAAGGATCAGGCTGGGATAAATTCAGGTCGGCTATCATACTCACCCCACTTGCCACTCAAGCGCCTTCTGTCATTATTAACAATATGTATCAGTCTATACTTTTATTTCAGGTACAATAACACACGTGCACTGTCCAATGGATCATTTTTAGGTCTGAATAGGCTGCTGATAATGGATTCATTTTCGACCCCCAACAATGGAGATCAGTCAAATTTTAAATATGTGCTACTGATGAAGTACCCAGCCATATGATTAAGGCCTTATTAGCTCCACACAAAGCAACAGAGCACAATGCAGCTCTCTACATCTGAAGAGTAAGAGTCTTTGTAAGATCTGTGGCGAACAAGCTAATTAACCTGGTTTCTCCAAGATCAGCCCCTTGAGAGTGAAACAGTGTGTATGTACATGTGTGCGCACTCTTTCTTGTACGTGCTTGCCTTTCTCGTATCCTGAAACTCCAGGGAGCTGAGGGTGAAATGGGCGAGACATGTTAATGCTTCACTTCTCACACTTCATTAACACGTTGCTGTGGCACACATCGAACTGCAGACACAACACAGGACGGGGTGAAACGGAAAGAGGTGAAGCAGTGAGAAGAAGACATCGATTTCTGCATGTGCTGAGCCGAATACCAAGTGGGACTGTTCCTTAATTCTTTTTTCTTTTTTATTTGTGAAATCAAGGATGTGGAAGGGGGATGGGAAGAAGCGAGGGTGCATAGAATTATAATCCAGCACCAAAACAAAAGCTGTCTCTCTCCCACTCTGTCTGTGTTGCTTTGGTGCAACCTCTTTCATGTTTCTCTTTCGTCTTGTTTTTCAAAGTGAATCAAACATGAGGTGGATGCCGTACAAATCCAAATCATGTGTCTACATTGACCTTATCACCAAAACGTAAAGGATTTGGAGTCACCTGATTTTCTCAACAGGAAACAGGAATTAGCTATCAAAACTTACAAATGTATCCTATTATAAAGTCTAGAAAGGTCAAACACTACTTAGCCTTCAGGCTAGTGGTGCACTCACTCATGGTGCATCTATCACAACAGCACTGCACATCTACTGACCAGGAAGGCTTAATCACACTGGAGAAACAGGATATTTTTGTAATCATGCTACAGGAGCAACATGGGTATTCTTTAATAAATTCTCATTAAATTTTCATGGGGCTGCAGACTTAATAAGAAGCTAATCAGAGGATGAAAGCAGCTGCTGAATAAGGAGTGTGGTTTTCCCTAACTTCACAGCTCACTATTAACCACCCTCCACCCCCACACATACATACTGTATACACATTATCTTATGTGCCGAGGCGGGGCTCTATGTTTCAAGTGTTTCATAGTGAATAATGGATGGGACCTGGGGGTATGGTGGGCTAAGTCTTCTTATGCTGGGGTCCTAAAGTGTGGCCCCAGGCAGTTTACTTTGGCACAGCCAACCACGATCTACTCTTCTCTCATCAGCAGCAGCAATAATGGCTGTGAGCTCTCTGTTACGGCACTGCATCAGTATTCAGAGGTGCTGTAGGGGTCACATCACACAGAAGCTTGAAGCTTGTACTAGCATCAGACTAGCATCAAGCAAAAGCAAGAGACGAAATGAGACAAAGCGGGGGGTAGGGGAGAGGAGAAGGAATGGATTACATGTCCTACCAACAAATCTTTAGGTCATTGTTCCGGTGTCTCAATTGTAACGGACCAGAAATCAATACCAAAGCAGACATTAGGTTAGGGACTGCCTCACAGTGGGGAAGTTATTTACATTCAACACCTGCTGGTTGACAGTTTCATCCATTATCGAAACATCCAAGGTAGAGATTATGAAAATGAACTAAGAGCTATGTTGGAGGAGCGTAACAGTCCATTGATTCAACACACAAATGCAGTGTGACACATACAGCCATGTAGCCCAGAACCATCCATCCTATCACCATTAGCAATCTGTCATCCAGCAGGCTGCTGGGGAATGCAAATCATGTATTCTAATCTAATTTTCCATAGATGCCAATGGTTCCTCTGCAAACTCTGTTTTAAGCATGAGGAAATTTCTATGCATAAAAAGCTCATTTTTATTTTGTAAATGGAGTAAATGTGCACACATACAGCCGATGTAAATGCGCACGGACCCACTGAGGCATGGGTTGGGACGAGACAAAGGTCAGTGTGAGTGACATCATTAAAATGTGACATCATTAAAGTGTCCTGCTGCTATGGCCAAGCATCGCCTGAGGGAAATCCCTACCAGCTAGCCAGCACACATGAAGGCCTGAGGAAATGTGTGTGTGTGTGTGTGTGTGGTCTGAATGAATGGACTGAGATGGAGCCTGATGGAACACTAGTGAATTTACGAGGATGTGTGATGGACCTGGACACCAGCCGTATGATCTCTGGCTGCACTCTGACTCCATACCACTTACAGACCAGGATGTCAAATACTGAATGGGCACATATACACATGTGCATTCATGATATATGAGGTGTGACAATCATCCATAAATCACAGCAATAAAAAATATAAAAGTGCAAGCTTCTTGTTTGAAAAGCACAGATGGACCACAGACTAAATAGCCATTTGCTTCAAAATTTTACAACATGTGCTACACTTTCCGCCACATTCTCTTGCTTAATGAGTAAAAAAACCACAGTGAAAGAGACAAACAGACAAAGCAAGACAGCGTGAGGGAGACAGAGGGACAGGGAGAAGCTGCAAGAAGAAGATCCCCCTCTTCTTTTTCATCTCAGCTCACACATCAAACAAAGATATCCATCAAGCCCGCTCCCACCCCCACTTCACTTCCTCTCACTCTGAACCAGTGACTGTGTGTTTAGCGGTGACAGGGAATCATCTGTAAGTGCAGGAGCAGAGCAAATGATGATGCTCTGCTGTTTTTTAAATGAAGAAATAAAAGCGCACAGAGAAGAGCAGCAGGAGAGCTTGTGTAATTGAGATGTACAGGCTTTTACACCTAGATTTTGTCTTATTTTCCACTTTCAGTTACACCACTAACCTGAGCTGTAGCAAATGGGGGAAATCACAGTGGCATTGACCCACCCTGCAGCCACAAAAATCCTCCAACAACCTCTGTTTCAGACTGGTCTGTTTGATTGCACAGTATGCTGCTTTTCTGTTTCTCCCTTTAAAAGGGATGCTTCATTAAGCCATATGTTTTTCAAAATCTGGCCTAATGATGCGGTGATGATTGATAAGATTGATTAGTCTTCAAATAGTAAAAAATATACACTTAAAATCAACAGATTCATTAGCTGGGAGATACTCAATTAAGTACATAACATGCAATATTACAATCAATAAATGCATAAACAAAAAGCATAAATTGATATATGTGCAGATAATCCTTTTGGTATTGCACATTATGGCTTTGTCTGATCGTTGCACTGAGGATAGTGGCCATTTGTTTTATTATCTGGTGATATCAGCACAGCAGTTTATGCCCATAACCAATCTGCATAATGAGGCCATAAAGACTGAGGTAGTGATGAGATTAACGCTGATCAATGAACTACGCAGAAGAGGTGCACCTGATTGGTTAGCCAGTAGAGAACTATTGACCATCAAACATTTAACAGGCTGATAATCAGGAGGCTGATTTGTGGTCAATGGGCAGGAAACGTGCACATGAAGCGCTGAGAGGAGGATTTCTGCTCTGTAGCTGCAAAAGTGCCATTGTTCATCCCTGTGATATGCATGTACATCAGAATATGAGTGAGAGTGAAAGAGAGGGATCCATATTTCAACGTGCTGCCACAATTAGGGCACCTTTCCTGTCCTTGTCTCAGCCTGTCAACAAGTGAATGTTAAAAAAATACATTGGATCATCATTTATTCACCAGACACTGAAATCACACCACAGGGGCCTTTATCTCCTTGCTGGCCTTAGTCCATACAGATTAAATCCCCGATTCCCTCTGGTCAGGTTAGTGATCTTAAAATAGGAATTATTGGAAGCCACCTCACTGTCTCATGACACCGATGACACACGCAAGACTACAAGCCGCATTTTTTTGGGCCAAATGGCCAGAATAATCCTTTAATATACCCACAGCAGCTAAAAAAAAAGCTGATTAAATGTGTTTAAATGTCCTATTTGCACGTAATGGTATCAAAATCACTACAGAGCCTAATATAGAGAAGCAATAGGAAAATGTGCCACTGTGACACAGAGTGAAATGCATTTAGATTTTCTGGCTCTGGTTTCCTGAGCCATAACCATCATATACATTTGAATAAATACCTTCGGTTGCATAGTTGTGGTCGCGAAGGAAGCTGTTGTTAATTTTCCGGGTGTCACTCTCCTCCTCCATTGATAAATCGGCTGGTTCGGGATCCTGAACGCGGCAGACCTGCTCCCATCCTGCCCGGTACCGTCAGCAGGCGGGCTGTGGGACCAGCGGGGGGCCTGTCATGGCTCCAGATCACCGGTGGATTCAACACGATCGCGACCAAATACCTTTGATGATGATGTATGTGGATCGTGTCCACACTTCAGGGCGCATCCACCGCGACGCAGTGACAGCCGATTCCAACAGTGGATTTATAATAGCCCAGTTATAGCTTCAGTCAAAACGCATTTTCCCATAAAAATATTAAAATGATGTCATTATCGTCGTATCGTAGAGGTGGTGAAAAATAACCCAAATGTTGCACTCTGTCTTCTGGAAGGCGCCCGAGCCCCGAGCAGCAGCAACAGCAACGCACTTGGTAAATCTCTTTTGGAGGATTTGAGTTTAGGCAGCTAGATTTGCCCCCTCCCAGTGCCAGCGGGGCGGGCGGGATTATGCGTCAACAAGCTTGCTCCGATCACTTCAGAATTTCCATGTCAGTGTCTGAGCCCGGCGCATCTCCACAGCAGCAGATTCCGATTCCGACTGGGTCTCCGCCTCTGCTCATTCATTCCTCGGAGCGGCTCTTGTAATCCTGGCTGCTCAGCTGACTCACTGTGCCGGATAGCGCAGAGCTGGACTCGATTTACCCACTGGGATGCTGCTGCTGGGCCCCTCCCATGCTGGTTGTAAACTGGAGCTCTTTAAAAAAAAAAAAAAAAAACCACCAGCTCAAAGACACAGTTCACCTCAAGACCTGTTTGCTCCAGTTGTGATGGAGTTCAGGAGACGGCCGCCTTATGGCCCAGGAGCAGGAGGTTGCCACAGAAGCCTGACAGACCCTGCATCATTCAGCAGCAGCCCTCCATCGCTGCAGAGGCATCTATACGTCGTCACAGCAGATTGAACAGGGAGCCTACTTTCTGTGTTTTCCCCTCTCTGCAGTAACACCCAGTCCTCTTAATGCAGCTATTCATGTCAAAAGAAGAACAACAGGCTTTTTCACTTTTATAACCAGCGCATGACATAGCACATTTCAGTGCATGTCCACACACTTGGCCTTGTTAACATAGTGGGCCAAAGTGTCCCAAATCTGAAATTTTCACTGACATGTGACTTGTTTCAGTGTTTTTGATGACACCATGAGTACATAAAATCACAATGAATCAGATTTTTTTTCAATTCTGAATTGGATCACTTTCATGTGTGTGTTCAGTGTGAACCGCCAGGTGAACATTTATGTGACATTTATATCAACCTCGATTGAGATTCATGGTAACTGTGATGCAACCGTTTCATACATCCAAAAATATCATATGCAACTGAAATCAGCATCTCGACATGTATGACAACCATTCCATTCCAGTGTCTGTGGAATTCCAACACAAGCCACACCTCATTCTACTTAATAAGGAACTGATTAGGTGATCACCTGAACTAAATCTTATTTAATGAGGATAAGTAAGTGAATCAGGTTTATTCCACCAAATATTCATTTTTGAACTCTTCCTAAGTTAAAACATTAGTATTGTATTGTTTGCCAAATGAAAATAAACTTGTTTTCTTTGCATTATTTGACCCTGAAAACACTACACCTTTTTTTTTTACCATTTGTCATGCTGTGCAAATAAATGCTCTAAATGAGAATATTTTAATTTTGAATTTGGGAGAAATGTTGTCAGTAGTGTCACAGCTTTGGAGAAAATGACATCTGTAAGAATCCCACAACTGGGGCAACCTGACTGGGATCATGCCATTGGAATGCTGGAGGTGGAGTGGACCACCAGACAAGTTGCCAGATCAGAAAATGTCCATCACTCCATAACAGTACAACTATGACCAGGTTGACCACGTGTAACAACCAGAAACCAGGAGCCATACATCCACCTCTTACACCTCAGAAACAGCTTCCGACCCACCACCATTACAGCAGCAGAGACTATTGACACACACAGTTGACCGGTACATGTAAAGATTTAAGAACCATACACTGTTAAAGTAACATAATGTTACTTCAACAATGTATCAGTGTATAATTCTGACATTTCTTGACAATTTTAGGGTAATTGTTAAAAGGCAATGAAGAACAATAATGGCGGCCGTTTGCATACAACGCAAACTACACCTATACACCCCCTTTACAAATAAATGTAGTGGTGTGTTATTAAATCCCTTGCATGCGTACTATATATGATGCATGTTGCATTTATTGTTGAACTGAACTACTTTAAAGTCATTTGATAACCCTCATCTACACAAGTTATGAAAAATCTCATTCTAGATTAACAAAGAAATCACATAAAGTCTGATATGACTGTTCACATGGTTTCACTTTTTGGTGCACTGAAAAAGACCAGACTTGTACCAGATTCAGGACACACATAAAAATGGTCCTAATCAGAACAGACAAGGTCTGTGTCCATGTGATTTTTGCTGATCACACTGGCAAAAAAATAAAAAAATTAAAAAAAAGATCTGCATCACCTATGAGAAAAAAAAAAATCAGATTTGGGCCACTTTTCCCACAGCCTGAGATTCACGACAAATTCGCATTAAGGGCTTTCAGCCATATAATACAAAAAAAGTCAACATGTAATATGCATGACAGTGAAATGCAACATACATGTGAAGGCAGCAGTAACATGAGTCCAAAACAACACTGACATGAACCATTTCCTTTAATTAGCTTTAGAATATACAGCTTTTACTTGAGGAGGAAACAAATGAAACAACTCTAACTGCTTTTGTGCAGTTCACGCTGTCTGATACTAGACACATTTAAAAACAGTGAGTGAACAGTCAAATAGAATCAGATCTGAGAAGTAAATCTGAACTGAGCACAAAGGCTAGCAGTGTGAAGGTAGCCTTGGAGAGGGTGTGAAGTTCAGATTCAGAGAAAACAGGGCACAGACAGAGAGAGAGAGAAAAAAAAAGGGGGATGAGCTCAATAAGGGAGAAGCCTTAGAGTATCAGAGTGGGACACGGAGAGGAGAATGAAAAAGAACCCAGACGCTGATTAATTAGATTAGTAGGGCCGCTGTCTGCAGCTCTCTCTGGAAAGATCTCATTTCCATGTTGAGTTAAATAACAATACACAGCGCGCCTTCTTCTGGTCAAACCACAATCTTTGATGACTGTGTGTGCATGTGTGCTGTATCAGTGTGACTGTGGTCTCACTGCATCCCCTGCCCTTATCTACTCACTTTAACCTAAATCTTTCAGGCTCCACAAAGGGACCGGGTACCCCCCCTACATGAGTCTCAGCACACACTGCACCAACAGTAGCAATAAAGAGATTGTGAAGTGTGAAGCCCCCCTCTCTTAAATGCATTAGCTCTCTAATCCACAGGACCATTTGCACATCCAATCCTCTGCTTCTCCACTAATGGAGATCTGGCTGTGAGGGAGGCAGGCTGTTCATACGAAAAACAGGGCCTTCCTACACATGCTATTTTACACCCCATCACCTTCCAGCCTCCAATGGAATACATTACAGGGCATTATCCATGCAGGGGTATAATGAAAGCTGCTGGAGCATTTGTGAAGGTCTGTGATTCACATAGTTCCATATTTACAGTCTTCTGCTCCCCTAATGAAATCTGCAGAAAAACGCTGCCATCCTTGACCTCGCAGATCTGTTTGAGTGGTCAGCGGTGCTTTCCATCTCTATCAATATTTAAACAGGATCATATGAGGACAAAAGAAACACGCAGCTTCTCTCAAAAGACTTTGGTTAAGTTACAGTTGAGCAGCAGGACAGAATGAAATTGAAATGCAATCGGTGAAACAATGGAATTAGCAAAATGAAGCCACACGGATGAAAGGTTTGGTCTTGTCAGAATATCTTAGGAGGTGTGTATATATGTGTGTGACACAGACAGAAAATCAGCAAGACAGACAGATGAAGGGCAGGGGTGGCAGTTAAAGGCACCCACATATTTGACTGTATAATGAAGGAATAAGCGAATGCTGCTCGGAGCCAAAGCCTGGGATCAATGCTGTCTCACTAATAACATCCACCATCTCCCGCTCAGCCTCTGTCCCATCCGCTGTGCATATATGCCAATCTCTTGCCCTTATCCCTCTTCCACCTTTCTCCCCCTTCCTCTGCTGCCAAATTAGTCTTCAAAAGGAGACCACAATGGCTACTAGGCCTGGGGAAAGCATCTCAGAGAGGAAAGCTTTTAAATGGATGCTAACCTGACAAATGATTCAAGGTTTCTACAAATATTTTCCAACTCTTTAGTGGAAATGTTCAAGTTTCTGCACCCTACAGCTCATTGCTTCCTTCCTCCGAAACACCAGCTACTTGTTCTCCCCTGCTACCTCACCTCTCTCGCTCATTACTCCCCATCTCCCACTCCGCTGGGTAGAAACCAGTGACAGCACATCTACAGCCCAGCTGCTGTGAGTCAGACTTGTAGGAAATGCTCGGGGGGCCCACAGAATTGGAGAGCATGTCCTCAATTCTCCTCGATTGTATGGACAAAGTGGGTTAAATTAGGCTGTAGCAGCCAAACATAGGGACAATCACATGGCGATGATATTTTAGTCATGCCCAATTGCTTTCCTTGATGTGTGGTAATTACTTGACCTGGGGATGCCGGTGTAGGGCTACAGGCAGCAGAGATGCTGTCTGCATATCAAGCAACGTACAGTACATGCATAAAGATGTACACACACTTTCACATAGAGTCACTCACTCGGACGAGAGACGGAACTCCAGATGCACAGTACAATCATACTCCATCTTTTCTGTAATTCTCTCATATTTCTAAATTGCAGTCAATATCGTATTGACCACTGAATAATGTCCACTTTAAATGGGAAAGATATTGACTACTTACATCTGATTAATCAGAAAAAGTATTAGATTAGGGTAAATCAATTCAAATTTTATTACAGCCTCGGTATTTTAGACAGAGAAGGTATAAATAATGGTGAAGTAGAACCAGCGGCTTTTGGGTTGTCCCTACAGCCACCGTGTTGTACACTGTGTGTGAGGTAAATTGGAAGTATTCAAAAATGCTTTGTATGGAAAATGAAATGTGTGACTAAAGTTACATGTACAGATGCAACCTGTTTTCTTGATGAATTACTTCATTACTTGGCTAATGTCAAAAATGGAAATTGTTGTTGTCTAAAGCACAACATGATGTCCAAAAAATTCCTTGTATAATGTGTCATGTCACAGAAGAGTAAAAAAACTGAAAGTATTCAAACTGAAAAAGGTGAAATCTAAAAAAAAAGAAAAAGGAAGAGCTACAGCATTTTGCTGCTGCTATCCTTCCTGGAGTCCAACAAAAGTGCATGGAATCACAGAACAGTGATATGCAACAGAGAAGGCAGATAACAGGTATCACAAGTGAGGCCTTTCTGTGTGGAGTTCGCATGTTCTCCTCGTGTCTGCGTGGGTTCTCTCCGGGCACTCCGGCTTCCTCCCACAACCAAAATCATGCACCGGTGCATTGGTGCCGCTGCATTGTCCACAGGCCTGACGGT
>JAQQAE010001088.1:0-27426 GCA_029823295.1 Pseudamia nigra
GTAGCCGGGGAGAGGAAAGTCTGGGATTCCCTGCTCAAGCTGCTGCCCCCGCGACCCGACCCCACGGATAAGCGGTAAAAGATGGATGTTTTTAGTTGTGGGAGGAAGCCGGAGAACCCAGAGAGAACCCGCGCAGACTCCACACAGAAAGGCCCCACCACCCAGTGTTGTGATTGAACCCAGGACCTTCTAGCTGTGAGGCACGAGTGCTACCCACTGCACCACCTGCATATATTTACATGTGAGAGGCTCTGTCTCTCTAAAATGCTGCTTTTATACCCAGGCATGTTACTAGCCTGTTGTCAGTTAACCTAATTAGTTGTCACATGCTCCTCCACTTGTTTTTAATTTGTGACAATTACTTTTCCAGCCTTTTGTTGCCCCTGTTCCATATTTCTGAGATGTGTTACTGCCATCAAATTCAAAATGAGCTAATATTTTCCATGAAATGGTAAAATGTTTCAGTTTCATCATCTGATACGCTGTTTATATTCTACTGGGAATAAAATGTGGGTTTATGAGATTTGATTATATTTACATTTTACACAGCAACCAAACTTTTTTAGAATTGGGGTTTTATAACAACAGGCATCTGATGATAGCATATCAAAAGAATCAAAAACTGGTACTGGTATGTTTGCTTTGTTTGAATGAGTTTGTAGTTCTGGATTAATTTACTGGAAAAATATTGAACAGTTTTGTCGTTCTGCTATGACAATGAAATGATGGCAAATAGCATGACAGAAAGACAGACGACAAACATAGCAAATGGCACCTCTTCAGTACAGTACTGATCAATTATAGCAAGTTTGCTGCAAAGTTCTGCACCAGAATGAGTTTATATCTGTTTTAGCATCCATTTGTTGTTCCCAGGTTGCTAAACAACATGGAGCTCTACACTTCCACAAAGTCAATGATAAACTGTAGTGTTTGTGCGAAATATTTTACTTGTTTTGCAGTTACGCTTTGGAAACAGATAATATCTCGAGAGGCATGTTGATATTTTCACCAAAATGGAGGAAAGTCCATGTCTAAAAGTCAAAGTTCCCTGGGCATAAGTATAAATGTATTTTATAGCATAGCAGTGTCTTACTTTCCAAGGCCCTCCCACACATTTCTCTCCTTACGTCACTCATTTACAGAATATGTGCAGTTCAGATGGCAAATTCTCACATTTCTTTTTCTTGTCAAACCACTCCATCATGGTTCTTAAGCTTCTGTTCTTCATGGGGTCTCATTTCCACTCTCCAGATACTTTCCCTCAGTCACAAATCCCCAAGAGAACAAGTGTGTATTAAAGCGTGGCATTGAGCAAATCTCCACTCATCAATTTCAGTCAATATCCACAGTTGTATAGATTCATCAGTCAATAGCCTTTTGAATTCCTGGCCACAACCCATGCAGCTCCTTAGGGAGTTAAAAAAGAGTTCTCGACAGACAAAAAGAGGCGAAAGCAGTATTAAACACACTGCATACAAAAAGATCACTGAAAGGTTTACTACTAAAATTTTAACAACACAACCTTCCATGCATGGCTTGACATGACTTGTCATTGTGCAAGAATAAAGATTAGGAACTGCATGTTATCCAAAATTAATATCAAGACCATGTTAAAGGCAACACCAGAAATATTCATATCAGTTAACTAAATATTATCAATCTTTTGACTTCTTGAATAACCCCTGTTGAGGACAGCAAATGTCTGCTGCATAGATTTTTCACTCTGTCTCAAGGTCACAACACTGACCAAAACCCATCACCTTCCTGTAAAATGCTACTTCACTAAAGCTATATTTTTCCATTCCAGGGATGAGCCAACCAGAGGTAATCAATACTGTTAATTGTGTTTACTGGAGGAATCACTTATATCAGAGCTTGTACTGGGAAATGATGGAAATATAAATGTTTGTAAGTACAGTAAAGCAATAATGTTGCAACTTAGGTGTATGAATAAAGTAACCCATAAAATATTATTCCATTTGTATGCAATTAAATGTACTGATCTGCATTTTGATTCAGCATGGTGCATTCGCAGACACTCACATAGGTAGGCCTGAGTCAAACTGTGTGGTCATACACACAAGTAGACTCACACACAGCATGTTTGGGGGCTGGCTGCCAGCAAATGAAGGATCTCCCTCCCAATTCACTTGTTATTGTGCTGTCTGGGTGACAAGTATACCTATAGAGTGAGTATTTATTTCCGGAATGTTTTGTTCCGTTTTCCTGCAATGATGAATGTTTCTTTTATAAATCCATCGCCAGGCCTTTTAAACCATAAACAATATTTCTCCAGCTCAGATTCCTTGTGCAGCAGTCTTGGGGAACCTTGAGATTTCCAGGCTCTGATTTAATGGCTCGTAATTCTTGAAAGGCAATCCTTCTTCACCCTCCGACGCTCAGATGCGCCATCCTTCCGCCAGCCCACCGAGCTCGGCCTCTGCTCCCCTCTGGATCCCCAGGCCAGTCCAAACGCCAGTTAAAACTATTCAGTTGGAAACAGCACCATGCCCTTCTGTCACTGGCACTGGATTATCTGCTAGAGGCTGACAGCTCCAAGCCTCCTGTTAAAGTGTTTTTTGTAAATATGAGAATAATGGCACTGAAACACAGGTTTGCTTCAGTATTAGCACCAACAGAAACATATTACCTGTCATGGCCTCAGGATGTCTTGTATTCTCCATTGTGATACTGATGAAAAATCCACAGCACCAATAAACTACTTTGTGACCACCTCCTATAGAGTTGTGTGTGTTGGTAACCAAATGGCAAATATATATTTGGACAAAAGCTATTTTTCTGCAGGGTGGCTGAATACATAAGGTGAAGGCAACAAGCTGCTTGTCTGCCAGTTGAGTTATTTAGCTGATAAAAGCCAAACACCTTCACGTCCACCTCATTTTGTTGGATTCAAACCAAATTATCAAGTCAAACATACAAAATTGCAAACTTGCACCTAAGAATAACAATAATAATGCATTGGATATATACTGTATAGTGATTTTCAAGACACCCAAAGTGCTTTACACTGCATCCATTATTAACTGACAGCAATGCGGCTGCCAATCTGTGCTAACGGCATCTCCGACCAGTATCACCAACACTGGTGTGTGAGGCAAGGATAGTGAAGTGTCTCGCCCAAGGGTTTGAACTTCAAAAATACAAGCAAGTCTATGAAAGCAAGTTGTGGATTTCATCTTGTACAGTATGTTTTACACAGGACAACAGAGCTTGTGTTTTTTCTATTTCTGCAAATTACGCCACCCAAAAAAACCTTAAGTCTGGACCTTGAATTCACAATAATCTATTGTATTTGCAGTTGAAAAATATCACAGGTTGATATTGCATTTACAAGTAAAATTGCCCTCAACAGGCCCACTAGTGTTCAAATTTCATGGCCCTACCTGAAAAGATAACATTCTTACATACCAAAACAAATCCACAAGTGAGTTTCAAGCTCAATGTTTATGCCAAGTTTGGTGAACCTCCCTTTACTGACGAGGTGTATGTCCATCTTCCACTCTTAATACTGTTGATTTAGCCTTGATTTACTTCTTACAATCGGTCTGAATGTCTAAACTAGGGCTGGGCAATTTGGCCTAAAAATAAAATCTCTGATTTTTTTCACATATAATTCAATTTATGTTTTTTTCAAATTGTTTTTATACTTTTTAAAGAAAGCAATAAGTATAAATGACAGGGATGATGGGGCAAGACAATGTCAGCAAAATGCTTGCAGCTAGGTAGTACATACAGTATATACACGTGGTCTATAATTTTCATTAAGTGGATAAACCCAGTCTTTTCCACTGTATATATGGGTAGGTATTTTTAGCGATGTGCAATGCAATCCCTTCGGTGATCGCATTCCATCGTGTCCCTTTCTTATCATACGTGGTGCCTTGGGTAAATGATTCCACCACAGTAAGCTGTTTTTTAGCCAGAGTTTGTTGGTTGTAGCGGTCTTGTTCCCCTCGTAAAGAGTGGCACTCAGGTGGCACCCTGTGTTTAGATGCTGGATTAAGTTTGGTGTGCCTTTTGTTGCAATGGACTTTAGACAAACTTTGCAGCATGTAGTCACTTGTTCCACATCTGTCACCACTAACCCAAACCAGTTCCAAACCACTGATGAAACCACTGAAACTAATACTTTTTTAGGAACAAACTTCTCATTCTCGTTAGCGGTAGCCATGTTGTTCATGTGTGTGCATCTCTGTTAAGGAAACGAGGGGGAGGGAGGAAGCTACAGAAGCTCCTGGAGCAAATGGTGTGCCGTAGCAAAAGGAGAAAAAAACTCAAATTTTTTATTCTTTTAAATTGTATTCAACAAAAAACTCGAATTACGATTAAATCAATACATCGCCCAGGCCTAGACTGAACAAGCCAAAACTGTTATAACTTCAATTCTGTTTAATTTGATCTGGGCTAAGATCACCTATTTTGTTGGGACCAAAGTCCATGTGATTTGGCGAGGCGTGGTCTAGTGGGGGATTTCAAACCTGGAAATTTGATTCAAATCAAACTGGGAAGTATTAAAGTCCAGATCAAGGGAGGTGTGGAGGCAATCTAAAATTTCACATAGTTTTGAAAAGACAAATTTTGTTACTGAACATAAAAAACAAAAAAAAAAAAAACAAAATTACAATGACCCATGCAGAACAAGCCAAAGCAAGATGAAATTGTAGGTACAATGAGATTTTTGAGAACAGATGTATATACCAAATTCTGCAGTGGACTAATGGTTCAGGACATTTAACCCTTTAACTGGCACAGTAAAAAATAAAACTTGAAAAAACAAAAGTTGTAGAATTTTGTTCCTGGCTTCGCATTTACAACTTTTCAGTTTTTATCATGTATGTTGTGATTGACTTGCATTTTTAGGATAACTTTAGGCAAAAACTTACTTAAACACTTTCCCAACTGTCTATCTGAGTGACAGCATGGCAAGAGAGGGTTAGCTCACTTTGAAAAGGCCAATAAATGTACTCCAGCAAGTCAACTAAGTACAAGGCCGAAACAAGAACAAGTTTAAAAAGCAATCATTAGGCTGGTATCTCTAATTGTGTTCCATCCTCTCCTCATGTATAATCCCTTGTTCCTCGCATTGCCTTCATTAACAATGGATGAATTAATTAGAAACCTTCATAGGATTTCTGCACAGTGAACCCAGGAGATAAAATGCATCCTATTCCTCAGTCCTGCTCCTCTCCTTCTATTTTCTTTTTTTTCTGCTCTCTCCTGTCTCTGCCCTTAATTGTATTGTTTGCTTGTTGTGTCGATAGCAGGATTAATTTCACTATAGATCAGGATTATTGACCTTCTCGTCAATGTTATTTCATTTCTGTAAGGTGCTAATTATAGGGAACAGGGGAAAGCAAATTGCACTGTAACTTGCCTCACTTGCTTTCCAATAAAACAGAAAGAAAACAACATTAATTCCCTTTTAGTTGCCCACGCTTGTAAGGCAAATTCAAAGACTCCTTCACTGCCTATCACTGGCATCGGGGACAGAACCTTGTGGTGACTGCAGGACATGACAGAGTGATTTCACGTGTAAATCACCACTGACAATTCTGACTTATTCCCCTTCAACAAATGCCATTGTCGTCACACTCAGTGCACTTTTTCTTGGTTCCCTCACTTCATTAGAGAGAGGGGGAGGGCACAGTTCATAAACAATTAAATGGCTGGATAAGTGATACACTCAAGCGCTAACAGACCTGAAAAACATTGTGTTATAAATTCTGGTAATTGAGTAGAGGAAGGTGAGCAGGAGGCCACTAAGATGGGCAGCTGCAAGAACACCCGGTGGCTGCACTTTTTTAATTTGGTGAAGTGTGGAGGTGCAAAAACAGAGGGCGTGACTTTGAAGACGACTGTTTTGTCTTTGAATAAACAATCGAAGCGTCCAAAACAGAGTCATTTCCTGAACAGTAAGTGATTGGATCTACCTTCAAAGGTCTGCCAGGGTACAGTGAGCCCTAAGACCCTCTTCCCCACCCATTTTTCAAGCCCTCCCTCCTCCTAGAGTCCTCTAATGAACTGAAAGGTCAGAGCACTAATAAAACTATTAGCAGAAATGAATCTCTCAGATGTGTTAATGCACTTTTAATTCCTGTTAGCAAATTTCATCCCCCAGCAGTTTGCTGCCCGCTAATGAGAAATAAAACGCCCCGCTCTAGGGAAGGGGGATGGGGGAATGGGTCGATGCTCCGGCTACTCCACAGCAGACTCCATACGCGCACACACACAAGTCGTATACACTAACATTGCACCTTACACACACCCTCGATGTGCTGGATGTTATTCACGGGCCGAGGCCTGTTTTCAGCCCTGTGATTCTGCAGGGTTAATTAAAGAGCACATCTCCATCTGTTCTCATTCAGCCTCAGCTCAGTCTCTCCCCATCAAGCACATAAGACACACACACACATCGAAGCAACCTTACTCTTCCTCCTCTGTTGCTCTTTGTCATCAGTAGAAAGAAAAAAAGATTTGACAGCGTAGTGTTTGTGCAGACGCAGATAAGCATGCTCTGACTAAAAGGACATGATCCAGCCTCATACCTAGCTTGTCTCCTGACCTGACTAATGAGGTACAGACAAGGCTTGGCCCCAACATCTCAAAGCCACCAGAGAATATCAAACTATTGCAGGAGAGACGTTCAGTGTCTCTGTGTCAATGTGCCTGTCAGTTCTCTGTCATTTATGCAGCACTACCTGACCCTCCAGGGAAGTCAAAGTTCAAAAAGCCAAAATGTTTTCCACTCACAGACTAGAAAATGGGTGGACATCCCAGTCATGTTCTTTAGTAAATTATTAATGTATTATTTTCCTACAAATGTATGACCTAGTGCTATGTTTTGTGTGTTTAAGTCACAGGTACAACAGCAGCTGATCTGAAGTTTCACACTCACTTCAAACCTCACCTCAAAATTAATCAGAGCAAAGTTTATTAACAATGAAAAACTGAACAGTAGAGTAAGAGCAAGAGGAAATACAGTTTGAGCTGCAAGGAATAAACTTATTTAGCAAAACATTTCAAAAAGTGCAGTACAATCATTTATTTTCAGGTTGCACCACAAAGAATTGAAAGATCACTTCAGCACTAATTACACTACATTTTAATTTTGTTGAGTAATGACAACTGAATGCATTGTCAAAGTATTCTATTCCTTTTGTGGCATATTTTCATTCCCTACATACAAATAAACTATTGCAAATCTATGATGTAGTAAATGACAGAATGGCTCTAGATAGTGTGCAATAAAATTATATAACAACTTAAACTATAACGTGCTGTGAAGCCTTTGTAGTGGATTGCCCAGGTGTTTACTTTTTATAATTTTGTTCATTTTTATTCATTTTATGGGTTATATTGTCATACATACATTTTATTATCTTTCATGTTTATCTATCAAAATGCATACAAACCATTAATGTCTGGATTATTTTACAGTGAAAACTGAGCTATTATGGCAGTTTATAATGAATCTTTTTAAGTTTGTTCCTAAGGAGACTTTTTTTTTTTCTTTTGGGAACAAATTAGATAAGTAATTTGAGAACTGATTGAACTGATGACATAACAGAGTCACGTGCTCACAACTATAATATACAAGGACAGTTCAAGGCTTTGTGACAACTTTGAAATGTATAAACATAACCAATCCCTAATTTAGAGAGTCAATTAAATAAACTAGTTATATTCAATATGTACTTTACAGTATGTAGTTAATGTGAAGAGGAGAAGTCCTTAAAATAAATGTCTTTTAACATTACCTACAGAGGGGAAATTTAAAAAAATAAAAATAAAAAGCACTAGAGAGCCATGAGGGGAGGGGCAGAGACATTCTATTACCAAACTAAGCCTTTTAATCAATAAAGAGATAAAAGATATTTTAATCAAAGACATATTTCCTTGTTTGTCTAATGCTTCTGCCGCCACCATGCACATAATCTTTAAAGGCTGAAAAGGATGCATAATGCTCTCCCAGTGAGCCACTCATCCATATAAACACAAAACAGGAGCAGTCAGCAGAAACACACACCAGCCCGGCCCAGTGTACAGACACTCCATAGACGCCAAATTACATTAAGATGGGCATATTAAGGGGAAATTGCATCCTGTAAACTAGAATATTATTTCTACACACAAACACACTGCTTGCACATACACACACACAAACCATTTTTGACATAACATTCCCTGAGCTTGTGTTCAATATTCAGTAACAGATCCATGTAAGTATTGTTTTGTGCACACACAAAACACACACAAACCATAAACACGGGGCACGGTGCTATTAGCGTGTGGGATGTTTGTCGGACATGCAGGCATCCGCTAGCCGTAGTTAAAGAGTTGCAATGAGATTAGATGGGTAACCGGAGCTCCTCCAGGCCCGCTGCACTGAGCTCACAGTGGGCTAACAAGTCCAGAGGTGGTGAACTGGCTAGATCAAATTCCAGGAGCTAATGGGTCAAATACCAACTCACACCACATAGAGTGATAAGTGTGCACATTTAGTGCTGGTGTGTGCTGGTGGCTGAATGCAAGGCTTATTCACCTCTATGCTTCTTGAGAAACTTGTATACAGAGCTTATGTGCGCCTGTTTGTGTTAGGGCGAGGGCTGCACACTACTTATGGTGCATCAGAGGTTGCACGTCTGCCGAGCATTGGGGAGCAAACAGCAGCTCCAGTAATAGTGATTCATGCTTTCCGTCAGACCCCCTGACAGGCTGGGTTCGATCCCCTGCTCAGCACACTGTAGCGGCAGTAACAGCAGCCAAGGCAGGTGCAGCACCACGAACATCATCATAACTGCTGAGGGAGTGTCGGACTGCTGACATATTGATCGACCCTGAGTTAGGAGATTTGATAGATTGACCTCAGACTCTTTGACTTTAAACAGTAAAAGGAGGAGGGCAAATCAGGATGTCTGAGGTAACAAATGAGGTAAAGGGGAGACGGTTCAAAGGGAAGTACCACTGACTGAAATAGTAACCTAATAAGATACAGTTTATTTAGGGATGGATGTAACTAATAGTATAATTGGTGGATGATCTGCCTGTAATTTTTTGCAATTCATAAAAATAAATATTATACTGAGCTATAATAGTATCAGTTGTCATTGCATTGCAGTTTATAAGTTTTCTGGGTCAGAAATAGTAACCGTGAGGAACACTGATACATCCGCACTCAATACAGTCTGACATGAAGCAGCCTGCTGACCAAAATGGCAAAATCAGACTGTACAGCAAGTGAAAACAATAAGGTATTTATTTGGATGCTTTTCTGGCCAGGTTTTGAGAAGCACGAGTGCCTATCCAGACGTCAGAGTTGTAGGTTTGTTTTGTTATGACTGATATACAGTCAATTAAAAGCACTTTAGTTGGAGTGGACCTGATAAAAAGTTTCTACAGACAGGAAGATTTAAAAGTGTGCGAGATTTAGGAGGATCTAATAGCAGAATTAGGTCCTTGTATAATTCACATAATTTAAAAAAAAGAAAAGGACTTGTTGGCAGGCACTGTATGTAATTTTGGGGGTGATTTAGTTGTCAGTAAATATTACACACTGAACTTTAAAAAGTAAGTAGAGTTACAAAATGTCTGTAAACAATTATAATTTCAATGTGGCAAATTTGTGTTTTTACAAATTTGACATTCCTCTTCCTGTGTTTTCATCTTGCCCACCTCTTATTTATACAAAATTATAATTTGTAAAGTACCCTTTTTTCAGAAAAACTGCAAATCCATTTTAGAACCGCAGTCACAGACCAAAATAAAATTATATGCATGTAGAATAACTTAAGAAAAAATAAGATATAAATTCCATCCAAGCCTTTCCACCCTACCCCCACACCAGCAGTTCCTATGAGAGTGTCAGGCTCAGCCTAACCCTGTGCCTCCTTTGGATCCCGTGGGGCTCTAGGGCCAGGAAGGACCAGAGAGGGTACGGGCTCACACTAACGATGGAGGAAACCATGTCCAGTCGGCTGGAGCCTAAGATGGAGCAGAAGATCCTGTACCATTGTTCTGCCAACACAGTGACAGCTGGTGATTTAGGACCGGGGCTGCTCAGGAGCGTTAGGGGAGGGACAGGAGCGAGGGAGGTCAGAGAGAGGCTCCACAGGCACCCTTCAACAATCGTACCCAAATCCCTCCATCCATGAGATGGCAGAATGAATCATGGCTGACCCACCTGGAGGCCCAGAACTGGCCTCTCTCCACCCCACACCCATCTCCAATCGACCCCCTCCTCTCGCTGGACAAACATGACAAATCTGGTGTTTATTTACTTAAAAAGACTTGGAGAAAGACCAAAGGGGGGCAGATAAAAAACTGTGTAAAATCAATACGGAGTTAGTAGTTCCTGCCCCTCTGCTGCTCTTCCTTGTCTGTGTAGCTCTGGAAACTGCTGCTTTGGTCTAATAAGGACCCCAGGTGGAAAAGGGACGCAGGTGGCTCTGTAAGTATCACAGAAGTGGTGGGAGACAGAAAATAAAAGGCCTGCAGAGAATGAGGAATTTAAACAAAATGCAGCAAGAGCAACTTTTGGTTTTACCATTTAATTTTACTTACATTCTCCAGTCTTTGGATGAGTAAAGTCTAGATCAAAAAGTGCATCTTGGCTCTAACTGCCCTTTAAATACAGCTTTCTAGAATTATGGACGGCTGAGTCTGATCATTCTTAGTGACCAAATTAAACTATCATATATTAACATTCTATATCCAGAAGGTCAAAAGTCACTGTGATATCCCTGTGATATGCTTTCATTTCATTATTAAACATCAAACACTCAGAACGTTTCTAATTTTATACTTGTTCTCATTACAATCGTATTTAAATTACATACCTTCCTTCTTCTGCGCTTGACAGTATTTCCTTGTACAAGAACAGTTTTTTTAATTTTGAAAAGTTTGCAAGAACATTTATGATCACCTCAGGATTCTACAGTTGCTACTGCTAGGCCTCTCCTAATAAACCTCTGCAAGATTATGATGCAAAAATATGAAGGAAAAGATTCTTGTTGTTTTCCTGTTCTATCTATGATTCATTTTGGCTTGATGGAATTGTTCTGGTAGCAGATACCTAATTTGGGATACATTGCAGAATATCTGTTTATGTCGAAGCTGTAAAATGAACCAGAAATATCTGACCATTACATCTATACTTTTTGACTTTTATCCTTAAATCTACAAAGAATGCATCTAATACAACCATAAAGAATTAACCAATAAATCTATTTTTTCTTAAGTTTACTGGGGTCTAAGCGTGAAACAGCAGAATAAAAATGCAATAAAAATATGTTTCCATTGTGAGTTAAGTATGCATGAAGGTGAAGAAATTAGTTAAAACAGGTTTCCAAGTTGTCCACCGTCCAGACAGCACAGCATTGCAGCTGCAGAGCCTCTGCTCTCGCCACATGACAGGGAGAAAACAGATAAGGCTTGCTCTCTGGGAGAGGGAGGGTGGCCATCAAGCCAACCCCCTAAAAAGAAATAGCAGCGGTGAGCTGTCAAGGTTTCTGTCATATCCTACATCACGTCAGCCGCCCATTCCATCCCATTGCTGGCAAACCATGCACGCCGTTGTGGCCAAGGATGAAAGTGCTGGAAAATGGGAGTCATTGTAAACCATTTTCTGCCCTGAAGCCCCCACCACCACCATCCCCTCCATCTCCACCCCTGTTCTTCCTGACTCCTCTTGAAGACAAATGGGTCCAGGGCAATGACAGAGTGCCTGGTCCACAAATCACTAGCGGCCGGTCTGCTCGTCCACTGCTTCCTCCTCCCCCGTTGCCTCCCCCCAGTACCCAACCTCGCCCCCTCCCCGTCCTCGGCCCCTCCATTAGTCATGTGCACACGGGCAGCAGCCAGCAGCCGTAATTAGACAAGGACAAATTGCCAGTCTCGGACACGGACGGGTCCGGCCGCTAAATAAGGCCCTGTTACCATACCGACCAGTGGGCGGCAAGAAGGACCAAGGAGAGGACTAGGGTGTGGGAGAGCGAAAACAGGAGGGGTCAGTACTGTCCAACACACCCTGCGATCCCCATGGCCTGGCCGGACCTGGAAACCAATTTATTATCCTGCAGGCCCATGACTCGAACCAGCAACCGTACACTGGTCTTACTTACATTCACACCCAGGAATTTCCCTAGTACTATGAGGCTTAACCAAAGAATTCAAACCATTTTGGACACCACCTAAGGCCAAATAATGTAAGATCAATGTGAAGAGCACCAACACAAACTAAACCAGATGTAATGTTTGCAGTAGGAACCCAGTGGATGTCTTTAACAAGTTTTGTTCATAAGCGTTTTGGATCTTTTCATTATCTACTGCAGCATTTTCATTTTTTGTACACAGACCTGGTAGTAAGGTTCGTGAACCCCTTCGAATTGTCTTTATTTCTGCATAAATATGACCTAAAACATCATCACATCTTCATGCAAGTGAAGAACTTGTGTGACCTTCACACAATGAAACCAAAATATTATGTCTGGTCATTTATTTATGACGTGTCCATAAAATGAATCTCCAAACCTGGAGTCATACAGAACGATAGAAATCCTAAGAGAGAAAAACTACCAACATCTCACAATTGAGGTTGTTCTCTTTGGAGGAAAGGGTTAAAATTTTTCCAGGGAGATGAAGATTTACCTGAAGAGTTTCTCTTCAATTATTGCTGCATAAGGGGGTCACTCCAGGTACTGACAACAAAGGCTCACATACTTTTACCACACACAGATATGTAGAATTGCATCATTTTTCTCAGTAAATAAATGAAGAAGTTTATCTTTGTCTCCTTTGTTTAATTGGGTTCTCCTCATCTATTGCAGAAATAGACAAAATTCCACTGTATCTCTTATTGAAACATTTTAAATTTTCTTAAACAAGGATTCTCAAACCACTCATTCCTCAGTATGCATCTTGAATAAACTTAGGAATCTTAGGCTAGAACCCATATGAATCCCAGTGAAGAAATGGGAAAACCCTGAGTTATCCACAATGGCTAGGGGTGTGGAAGGAAAATAAAATAAGAGTTGGAACTCTTATGACTGGCATATACTACGTAAATTTAAGAAACGTGTGAACATGAAGTGTAATCTAGTGAAGTATTGAGTGACAGTTTCAGCCACAAACACATGCGAATCCAAAACCACTGTGAGTTCCAACATCCGCACACGATTGTGCCATAGTATTGTATGGGTGAGATCAGAAAGCCCAAGCCTTCTTTTTCAGTCAATACTGGGCAGAAATACTGTGTTTTTTCAACATCTGAAGGTTCCACTTTTTTCCTGTTCCTTTTCTCTCTTCCCTTTGGGAAGCACATGCACAGAAATGAGGGTCTAATCATTTCAAATTTCAATGTATTTTATTTGGAAGGGACAGTGCATGTTAATGAACATTACATGGAAGAAATGTAAACATGCCAGATTTTAGCCAGAGGCTAATTTCCAACTATTGTCCATATAAGTGCTAACATAGGAGAGGAGCACAGTAATACAAGTAACAAAGAAAATTACTGATACATTGCCAAGTAAAATGTAATTGACACACATGTATGAGTCCAGCTGTACAGCAAGTGACCATGTGCCAGAATCTACTAGGTGCACTTGTAAAATTACGCATACAATCTACAATACATACTCCTATATTTACAATCATGTACAATCCCATATATACATACATACACACATACATGCAGTACATATGCACACATAGTAAATACAGTACACAGGCACATGTTCAATATCCCTACCAATTATTGATTGTTACTAATAATTATTTGTATGTCTATATCTATAGGATATTATTTAGTGTTTATGTTCATTATTTGAAGGTATTAATACAAACATACAAACACACACATACCCACACATATACACATATATACACACATACTTACAGTATGTTGAGCTTATACATCCATATATGCGTATTCTGTACATACAACACATGCATGTAGACAAGTGCACATACACGTTCACACACGTACACATGTACAGTACATGCTCAACTGGTTCAAATATGCCTATCCATACAGTTCGCTAAATGCACATAAAGTTACCATGATAATACATTATACATGATTTACAACTTTGTATCATTCACTCTACCCACACACTATCTTTCCCATAGAATATAAGTGGGTACATTCCTGGTTGGGCTTTAGCCAGTTTTTCAGTTAAATTTTAAATGAGTTGTACGCGGGGCATTCTCTCACGCTTAGTGGTAAGTCATTTCACAAGGTGATATGGCTGTATGGCATTGCAACATACTACATTAATATGCCTACGCCTGCTCATCTGCAGGTAAATGTTTAAACTTCTAGCCAAACCATCTTATTGGCTCCAGTATGTGATATTTCTGTGACATTTGTTGCTCTCTTCTTCATTTCACTTGCTGTTTCCTGCTGCTGTGCTGTTGCCATACAAGCACCGTGAGGAGAAAAGCAGAGAAAACACACAGAAATCAAACATGTTTGCAACCCATCTGAGGCACGGTTTGATGTGCCAACTGTTTGGACCAATCATAAAACAGTGAGGGGGGGGCAAGGCATGATTTCTGACCACAATTGCTTGTGAATGCCATTGGAGTGTACAGCTGCAAATTTGGTCTGAAATCACAGTTTACACCAGCCTTTAGTTCTTAGTCTAGACACTGTATACTTCCAATGTAAACACATTCAGTGATTCACTGTCTATCTACACATTGTGCCTCCAGTAGCTATCTGTTTTCTCCAAGTTCTTAGTCCCAACTTATATTTCATTTGTTTGCATTACAAACCTATTTCTTTCGTTCACTTTGTTCTTTTCTATGTACCCGTGGCATTTGTTACTGTCCTTATTCACAACAGTATAATGAAAAGGCCTAACACATACTACTTTTTGGAAGACATTTAAACAAATTGATTAACTTATTTGTAAAATATTGTACTTACTGAACACAAAGTGCTGAAATGTAAAATTCAGGAGAGCACAGATTTCTTTTCACCAGTTCATCTTTCAAGACAAGGGCGAGACGGAAACCTCATACATCTCTCCATCACATTCCTGTCAATGCAACACCACTACGTCACTTGTTTTTGTGGTGGTTAACCTAACTCTAAATAAGTAAATTAAGTAAGTAAAGCAAAGCTTGAGCAATAAAGAGGTTTCAGGGTACATTATGTGTAACATTAGAAGGATGGGATTAGCAAAAACGAGAACCCATCGAATCAGATTACACACGAACGAAGAAACCGGCAGTCAACAGAATATAAATTGCAGCCATTTGAGGGTAGAGCAGACTGAATCCACAGAGGAGTATCAGTAACAATTGCTTTGGCCAGGTCAGACCTGCAACACACTCCCGAGGTAGAACGGGGGTCGACAAGAAACTGACCGCCACACACACCCACATGAACAGCATGCTCCACCAGAGCAAACCTTATTGATCTGCTTCCTAATTTCCTAATTAGTTTTTATTGGATTTCATAATCGTCATCAGGACACATCAAAAGAAACTCAAAACCCCAGCAAGATTTTCTGCCCTCCTCAACATAATTTTTTAAACTGTGAAAATGAAGCCATGTATTCAATTGCGAGTCCCCAGCTGTGAGAGTGACCCTGTTTTTTTTACTTCTACACCAGAACTCCTTGGACAGCAAACACTGCACAAACACACCATTTCTCCCATGTGCAGTAACCGATGTTTAGCATTGCACATTTTCTGCATGATCTGCTGCTATTTGTCACACTTCTGCTCTCTCTTCAGTTGCCTCTAACTTGTAGCACTTTGCATACTACAGAAAAAATGTGGACATAAAAGAAAAAGCACTGTCTTTTGCTGATGCTTGTTTGGTCATTGGATTTTACATATGTCCCCTCAATTCTCGTAACTTGCGCTGCCCGTGTAACCTTCCTGTTCTGAAGATTTTTCCAGAATCCAGTGGACTTTGTGCTGCCCAGTGATACAGCCTCTGAACTTGACTCGAAAGTTGGCGTTTTTGCTCAACACAGGAAACTTCCCTCTAAATCCTGTCAGTAGTAGAGCTGTTTGCACATTAAGATGCTGAAAGATTAAATGTCCAACAGTGACCAAAAGGTTCCAAGACTTAGAGGAGCTGGCCGGCAGCTATTACACACATTCAGTTGTTTTTCTAATGCTGTGTATGCTGCATTGAAAGAAATACTGAGTACAGAAAGCAGGCACGGTCTAGAGGGGCCTGAAAACAAAGGACATCCGATGTCCTCATTCACAGTTGGGGAAAGTTAGTGCGTTGACATCTGTTTAACTAATAGCACACAAATACAATGGCTGAGCTTTTCAAATTAGTGGAATAATTGTTTCGTTGGAGAACAGGCCTTAACTTGTTTGTTAGTACCTCTGCTATTGTATGTGCTCAGAGAATCCTTCTGGTACCATCTGGAGTGTAATAAATGAACAGGATAAAAACTAAAAAAATTGTTCTAAATAGTCACTGTCCATTTACAAGATTCCTCTAACACTCAGGCAAAAATAAGAACATGGAATAATAGTAAATGTCTCTTTTTCTATGGTTTCTTACACCCGTTAATTACCCAGTGCCAGATGGTAAACAGCTTTAATTTGTTTCTTTCCTTTCTTCACTTGTATTTCTTTTATCTTATGTTTCCAGTGCATAAGATTTTTAGGAGATTTCAGAGTTTCTAATGAAAAAAAATTTAATATAATATCCAAAATTATGTTGTCTTGGTCTGTGATGATCTGGCAACTCATCCAGGGTGTAACACATGCATACACCCCCCTCCCCGACCCTTGTGAGGATTAAGCGGTAGAAAACGGATGGATGGATGTTGTCTTGGTGTATAATTACATGAAAATATGAATCGTGTTTTTATTCACTTAGAAAGAACCATTTGCATCAGCATTTAATAGTCCCCTGTATTACAGCACAATGTTTCTACAGTGGAAGCAGACTTGATTTTGTCCTTTTCCAGATTTTATTGCGGTTCAGAAAATTAGAACATTGATCATTAGTTTTTTTGTTTTATTTCAGGAAATAGCCAAAAATAAGTGATATGTGAAAACATTACATATTTGTAGAAAAATTGGTGCCTCATTTTGGTGCCACACATAGGGCTTTCACACTCTGCCACCTCCAGTTGGCAAACCTAATTTTGAACCAGCCAGAAAAAAAATGGTTTGGAGCCTGAAAAATTGGTTCTCAGTTAGAACAAAAAAAGATGTTTGTGCCTCACAAAACATGACATCATCAGTGGGCATGTCATATTTTAGGGTGTGAAGCTGAGCAAGAAGTATAAGCAGAAAACGGACAAGAAGAATTCACAGTGGTCTACTGAGGAGAGAATATGTTCGGTGGTGATCTGGGCAATGACTGAATTCAAGGTGAAGCTGAATGAAAGCTTGCAGACAGTCAATGTGATCCACCATTTTGCCAGTGTTCCAGCTTGTATCGAGTCAGATGGCCCTAGTGTGAGTACGCCCTGAGACTCCAGAAAGGTGCCAGAACTGTGTCTGTCTGAAAGCATTATCAGTAAGCCAGAAGTAGTAGATGCAAAAGGTTCTCTGAATCCTGTGCTCACTGAGCTGTCCACTATTACCTTTGGGTTGCAAGAAATCAGTGAGCAATGACAGGGGCTGTTCAGTGAGGCCAAAGCAAGAGTAACGTAAAGTTGTAATACCACTGTTGGCCACAGGGGCACAGTTCAGTGGGCTCCAAGAAGCGCTGATGCCAATGGAGTTACACTGGCTTCTCTCTGAAAACACTAAGGGAATACATTTTTTCATGAGTTATCATTTGTTTTATTTGGACCCTCCAATAAGTGATCTGGTGGCCCATCTTTAATGTTTTACTCCATTATTAAGATATTACAGCAAATAATCTGAATCTCTGCTGTGCCAGGCTTTGATTGTCGCTATGCTAACTCCACTGGTCAGTGGACCATTGCATTCTCTATTTATTCAACAGAGCATAATTTTACCTGAAATATGCTGTGTTTACAGTAACAACACTGTAAATGACTTTGTTTGGCAATTATTGCTGAAATTTTATTGCATCAGTAAGCTTGTGGTTAGCATTAGCTTACCCATAAGGCTCTGACATAATACACTCTGGTCGCTCTGCCGCCATTTGTCCAAATATAGTTATATCCTGTTTTTGGCTCCAAAATGTCATCCAGGAAGTGACAACACAAATGGCCTGAAAAAAGCCCTTCAGAAACCAATGGGTGATGTCACAGTCCTTTGTCCTTTGTCCACTAATATATACAGTCTATGCAAGAAATGGTCATTACATGCAGCAGCATGGTGAACAGGTAATTAGCTTAGTTAGCTTAGTAGCTACCATGCAAAATATTGTAAAATGTCTAAAGTAGTTCTGTCCAAAGTGTGGTTTGAGCACCGGCACATGCAGTAAGCGATTCACGTGTATATACATGCCAGTCTTAATTAAGCATCTAATGAAGGAATACGGTTAAAAGTAAAAGAATGCTGCATGTTTGTGACCCACTGCTAAACACATCAGCTGACAGGCTGGCCCACTGCTGGGCGTGAAGATGCCCACACCACAATACTATATACTGACATTAAAAAGGCATTTTTTTAAAGATGCTATCTACAATCTTGGGGAAATCGCTAGCAACTGATCTTTTGTGGCAGTCCAATATAGACGATTAAACAGGTGACCTGCCAGTCAACACGGCTTACAACCTCCCAGCTGTCAAGCTAGTAGGTCTGTTCTTTTCTTACCCGCACTCGGTGTTGAAGGAATCTGAAAAACAGGCTGTCTCTACCCTGTCATCCTGCAGTTAGATAAACTACAAATACTAGATCTATAGCCGCTACCACCGTGAGGGAACGAGGTTGTAAGCTGTGTTGACTGGCAGGTTGCCTGTCTAACAATTTACAGTGGACTGTGACAAACCATGGACTACTAGCGAGTTTGTCAGCATCGTTAACTGCACCTTTAATCTAATGCTTTTTAAATGTTGTCCACAATTGTTTTATTTATTTATTTCTCCTCATGAAGTATCAAGTCTGTTAAAAAGACTTAAAATTAAGATGATGTTAAAATGTCAACAGATTGAACTGGGTGGATTATAAATAAGTAGTAAATTTAAATTTAAAAAGTTATTTTCCCATTTCAGTATTCATAGGCTGATATTCATGACAGATGGAGCTGTGGTCGGGACATTGATCAAAACTACAATGTCTGATATTGGAAAAATAAATACTAATAGAAATAATTTACTGAACATCAACTCTGAAAATCACTTTATCCTGGAGACAAATAAAAATAGCATTTTCCTTAGGAAAAGCTCAGGCAGTTTATATTCTATTAAAAATTTTTGTATTTTTTCATTTACTATTGTCTAAAGGACAGTGGCCCAGCTCTGTGAATCTCACTAACCCCTATTCACACTGAGGTGTGTAAGGGGGCCACAGGACAGCAGAACAAGCTTAAATCCCAGTGAAGATGTTTTTGGCCTTGATCAGCGTGCACATCGATCCCTGGCTGATTCCCACTCAGATATGTCTTATTTTATTAGTGGCTTCGGCCTTCTGCCGCCCCATTCGGCTGTGATCAATACCAGCATGGGGAAAGCCCATATTTTTCTCACTTTTAGTGCCTTAACGCTGTTTAACCGTGTCACCTGATAAACGACAGGCCCTCCCCAAACACTGATTTCCTATTGATTTCTCCCTCATTCAGCCATCACTCCCTTCGTCACTCTCCCATTGTTTTTATCTCCAGTTATCTCCTCTCTCGTCCCTTTATACCTTCACCCCCACCTTAAGAGGACGATGGACCTGGCAGGCACCTTTAAAGCATTTCAGCCACAGACACCCATTCTGTTAAGGAATGGGTGTCTCAGCTTGCCTTGTCTGATGAAAGTTACAAAAAATACTGCATGGTTCAAAAAACACACCTACTGTCTATTTGTTACCTCATATACAAGTAAGACAGAAATAAATTCAAACACCTGCCATGGGAGGTTTTGCTGAAAGGTAGGTTTGTGTTTCTCACTTTCCATCATTACCCACCAAACGGTCCAGACACAAACAGCGCCGTGGTTGTTGGTGGAGACCTATCTGTGTGCATGTGTTGGGCAGAGCAGGATACAGTGAGCTCCATGCAACAGATGCTATGACAACCTGGAGGGAGACAGCTCCATCCATCATCCATTGTAGTCCTGATGATCGAAGCAGGGTTTGGACTACGGCAGAGGAAGCACTGGGAGTTCCAGCAGGGCAACATATAATCCACTTAAAGGACTTCTATTGAACTATAACTGTGTAAACCTGTATGATACGTGTGTAACAGATAGTGGAATTCATGTGAAAATAGAAAACTGGTCATATTTAATTGTGGATATTTATTTCAGTTAAAATAAAATAACCAGCATCTGAATATGGGGGGAAATTACAAAAAAAATATTTTTCTCTTTACACTGTGCATTATTTATGCAAAATTAAACCTGCTCCCTTCCTGCTTAGTCTGGCTCATCCACTCATTTACGTCTTTATTGATCTCTCATCTAGGCACTTCAGTAAATCCAGTCTATTCCTCCCAGCTTTACTACCATTAATATCATTAAACACAGGTCCCTTATCAGCAGACACTTTATAGATGTCTTTAGAATCAGCTCTGCTCTGTACATGAAACTGACTTTATTTTCTAATTTGCAGGATAATGTTTTTCAATCACTTTTTCCTGTTTTCTGCACAAATTCTCCTTGTTTAGTACTTCAACTTCAATATTGTCCTTTATATTTGCTGTACCAGATGAATAAAACTTTGTCAATAAGTAAACCCATGTCCATTAAGGAGTCCACTAACATGACCTGGCATTTTTTACAAGGGTTCTCACCCTTTAACAATGGGTTAAGTGATAAACTGACATTTACAGAGCAGCCTGCCAAGTAACACTGGGTACAGAACACACCAAGAAACTGACCGTGAAGTTATAACGAGCGAGTGGGCAAGAGCAAGAGATTTTCTATTAACACAAGGGGAGAGGAATTAAAGGGGCCTGGGCTATGAGAGGACCATTTTTTTAACAGATCTGCCCACTTTAACAGCCACCCCTACCCCACTGCCAAGTTATCGAGCTACAGAACACGGAGGAGCTTGAGCACCAGCTAGTGGTATTGGAGTTTCACTGCCAAGAAGCCCCACACCAAACACATTAATCATGACCAGGGGAGTGTAAAATTCAATCGGCTCCTTCCATCCATTTCATGTGAAGCAGACTGAAGGCCGGCCTTGTAGTGCCTGAGAAAGGAAGGATGAAAAAAAGGGGGAAAAGAGAAAGAGGAGCTCCCTACACTTCATCAGAACCCCTACTTCATAACAAATGGAGTGTCTCTCTAGCGGAGGAGTGCCATCAGAAACACGCGTTCTCTCTATCCATTTAATTCCGGCAGTGGAGGAAGGGTCAGGGAGGGAGCAGTGGGTGCGTGTTCTGCTCTGCGCTCGCCGCTTCCCCAGTCACACAGTAAACTACCTTTTAGGAATTGTTTCTCAATAAGAAATGATCAGTCCATTTATCTGCACCAGGCGGGCCTGTCTCTTCACCCAGACCTCCAATATTTTTCGTTTGACCTGATCAGGGCTATAAACTAGACCGAGACACTTTCAATTTGTCACCCGAGGAGGCCTCTGCGAGTCCCATGCTACTGATTGCATCCTCCCTCCCAAATGTAAAAATTCCTCCCATGCTTGAAATCTTTTCTTTTTGTCATGCATACACCTGCTTGGAAATAAAGCCTCACACTATAAAAAATGTTCAGATACACAATAAACACTCACATCCATTCACTATGTCAGGACATGGTGGTATTTTCCATGTGTGAGCTTGCTTGGGGAAAATGTGTATCTGTGAATAAAATACAGAGTCAAATAGGATTGTAAACATTGTAAACATGGATGTAAATTTGTGCTCTGGCTGTTGTACAAGCTCACCAACTCAAGTTTTATTGACTCCGTGATAGACACAAAATCCTTTACTACAATATTTCTATGGTAATAATGTTAATAAAAAGAAAATATTTTAAGGAAAAAGCATTACAGTCAGTGACAATGTTCCTAGATTCCTAATAAATGTTCACATAGCCAAATAAAATAAATATTCCACACATATTTCAGTTCACATACTTCAGTTAAAAAGTGTTTTTAACTGGTGACTGATGAGCCACTGTACGACAAGACTTTGCTTTCTTCAAAGTGATCCTTAATGATATTTTCTCATACCCAAAAAACGTGTTGGTACCCTCTGGAAAATATAAATGCTATTTGCTAATTACTACATGAGAGGATATTTATCTGCAGCCTAGCTGAGTGTAATCCTGCATATGGGATGCATATTCCTAATAACCTTTATACCCATCCAAAGGCTTCCAAAAAACCTGAATAATATTGAAATATAACATGTCAAAGCTGGAAAACGTTCCATTTAGAAACAGGCCTAATGTGAATATCCCAACAGAACATGTCTTTACAGGACAAGTGTCAAATTCACCATGCTGACTACATTTACATACATGCCAGTGTTCCCTCTTTATTCTGAATGTGGCAATAGTCTGAATTGAACTGGTGTCATGTAAACAGCATATTCTGGTTGGATATTCAGAATTCGGTCTTTTTCCAAATGGAGCATTTTCCGAATGAGACATGGGGGACATGCAGGTATTATTCCTGCTATTTGGACATATATATAGCATATTCAGAAAATGTGTCTCATTAGGTTCACGGCAGCTGTGGAAGAGACAGAGAACTTCTCTGCTACAGATGGACACTTCAAAGAAAAGTCCACAGTTCTGATCAGAGGGAAAACGGGCCTTATATTAAAAAAACATAACTAATAATGTCGGTGGATTTTAGATGTAAACAAATATCTAAATGACTTTTTCAGAGTTCACACAGTGGAACATCTGTCCCCACTGGAAAACTTTGGAAAGAACAGCTGTATGTGAACAAAAATGTCAGGATAATTCATTTTCATTGGCCAGGTAAACAACAAATTTGGAATTTTGTATGTATTTAAACCTAGTCATTGTTATATTTGGGATAACAGAGTGCGTGTAAAATACTTCACTTTAAATTGGATATCATGTGCTAAACTAATATTACTAAGTGGTTTACAATATTGCTCACAATGAAAACCTGAGAAACACC
This sequence comes from Pseudamia nigra, assembly GCA_029823295.1. Classification (NCBI taxonomy): domain Eukaryota; kingdom Metazoa; phylum Chordata; class Actinopteri; order Kurtiformes; family Apogonidae; genus Pseudamia; species Pseudamia nigra. The sequence goes on from JAQQAE010001088.1 coordinate 23,170, forward strand.
ACTGCTGAAGCAATGTGGGGGCAGCTGTAGCTCACAAGGCAGATCATTCATGAAAAAGGAAGGTGGTTTGATCCCCAGCTCTTCATGTCCGCAGGCAAAACTGTCCTTGAGCAAGTCACTGAACCCCAAGTTGCTCCGAGCGAGTATCACTGGTGTGTGAATGTGTGAGTGCTTGTGTGTGTGAATGGGCAAATGGAAATCAGTGTAAAGTGCTTTGAGTGATGTAGGGTAGAAAGGCGCAAGACCGTTTACCATCTGATATGAACAAACACTGTTCTCACGTGTTGAATAAATCAAAAGCCAGGTGTGAGCCCTGTTACGAAATATACAGTATATGGTGTTGACCAATCCCGGTGGAATTCACTAAGTATTTAAAATTTCAAGTTTGTGTAGGCAGATATTTTAACATAAATGGTCCGAAACGGTATGAAAGTGAAGATTTTTATTTGGAAAAATGGCAAATTTTCTTGCTTCACCTTCATAACTAAGTCTCCTACAAGGTTCAAGAAAATGCTGGAAGGTAGATCACACCTAAAGCTGCAGAAAACCATACATGCAAAAAAGGGCACCATGAGTGTCCTCATGAGAGAGAAATATTAACCACACTGTTTTCTTTCAAAACATGTACAAACTTTGAACCAGGGGTAATTACAATTCACACTTGACTTACTTTCCCATCAAACCCTTTAAAACAGTTAAACATTCTTTGAATTGGATGGAGCATGTCAATGATTTTTTGAAAGCACTGAAATATGGTGAGGAACGACGAAGCACATACACACAACCTGTTCAAACTGCTGTTTTGTCAAAGTCACATGCACACAATTAATCACTGATACCTCCGGCTGTCACCCCACTTCTATGTGGTTACACAAAAGTAATGGGCAACTGAGTGGAACTGACAAACACATATAGAAATTTAGCCTGTCTTCTCTTACTTGTTTTTGTCCTTCTTAAATACAGTATATTCGGAAGAGAGGACCATCCTGTCAGGTGACACGCTGGCAAATGTCGTCTTTCAGGATCCTACAAGGACAGAGATGCAAGGGACAAAGAGGACAAAGCCCTGATATAATACTATGTCAAATAAAAAACATGATATTACTTATGAGTATCCTGTAAGTTATGCCTTTTGCAATACATAGCAATTTGGCATCTGATTAGAAACTCAATGAGTCACATAATGGAGCCTAGGTATTAATTTACATTTAAGTAAATCAAATATTTTACTGATTCTCTTAACAACAACCAGGACACCGGCACACATAGAGCTGGGCTATGTGGGAAAAAAAAATTGTCATAATCACACTTTGGGTTCCCACTCTGTTCTTAAAATTATTTTCCAGGATATTTTCAGCTAGAGTATGACAGACAAGTTCTGACATCATACACTAATACATCCTCCCGACGTACCATGATCACACTCAAGGACCAACACTAACAATACTCTTCAACTAAAAGTCACTAGTTTTGTCTCTAGATGTTTCTTTGAAAAAAAAAGAACAGTACAGGATCTGAAAAGTCACTACAAAATTATCAATATAATCAAGTAAGTTAACAAAAATGAACAAAATAACACCAAACTTTAACGAAAGATCCACAAAATGTGCAACAAAATGAGAAAAAATATCAAAATAATCAAGTAAGTTTAAAAAAAAATTTATAGAACAACACAAAAAGTTTACAAAAAACTTAATAAGCAAAAATGATCAAAATAATCATTTGAGTTATAAAAAGTAAGAAAAATAAACAATAACAATAACATGAGCAAAAATGGTCAAACTAATCAAGTAAGTTTTAAAAAATGAGAAACAACCCAAAAAATGTACAGAAAAACAGAATAAGCTAAAATGATCAAAAGTTAAAAAATGAACAACATTTAACAAAAATTTAGCAACAAAATCAACATAATAAACAACAATAATTTTCCAGGACAACTGAAGCTTTTCCAGGACATTAGACTTTTTTCCTCATTTTCCATGTGTTTTCCATGACTGTAACATTGGTCAATCATTTTCCAGGTTTTCCAGGACATACGGGAACCTGACTCTGCGAGACAGGGCCATTTCTAACAACCTGCTTGAAACTACAAAATCAGACAAATTGTCAAAAAAAAACTCCAGGACACCATTGTAGATTCTACCACACTACAAAGTTTGATATGGACACTGACAATATTCCAGTTCTGGGAAGCTACTTTGGCAGAAGTATGACATCTCCAAGGACTTTCTAGTTTCCTTACACTTATTTGTAACTTTAAATAATTCATAAAATACACACCAAGATGAAAATCTGTCAAAGATAAAAAAAGCTGTTGAAATATGAAAATAATGTAACCAACAGGCATAACATTCATAATACTGTACAGAAAAAGAAAACCAGCCTAAAAGAGACAAAGAAAATGACACAGAAGCTGCAAACAGTGTAAAATAGGTGCAAAAAAGATTTGGAAGAACGTAAATGAAATGTATGTGAAGATCACAAAAGACAAAAACAATATAAATAATAAAATGGTGTAAGACTTGCAAAAACACAAAAAAAAGCCTAAATAATGAAAAGTCACTAAAAAAAAGATAAGTAATGTGGAGTCTGAATTCGTAATTCCTTTTGTACTTAAAAAGATGCTACTTGATTAATTGATTAATGGCCTTGAAACAGTCTGAAATTATTCTGCATCTTATTATTTACCTATTAACTGAAGGTAAGAGTTGAACTTGTCTAAGGCAAAATAATAAACACTGAACAGCAGTAAAAACAGTCAAATCTAGTTGGAAACAGCCATAATCGGTCCAGCTATGTTTCAAACTGAATACCTGTTCTGTATTATGTGATTCAGATATGGTCTTAAAGGATTCAACAGCTGAAGTTTAAGATTTCTACCTCTGCTTTAGAAAACTTCACATTTTCACAATTTTTAAATTACTAGGCTACCTTTATAAGACTTGGTGCAGCATAGAAGTAATTTTGGCTGCACCTGGAGCCATTCACATAAACCAATGTGGAGAGCATGAACACTAACTAAATTAATTTTCCCTGATCCAGTGCTTGTGTCTAGTTACCAGTAGACCACTTTATCACCTCCCCACCCTTATATTTCTGGATGTTGTCCTTGTTTTCCCAACCTTTACAACATTTAAGCTTGAGTGTCAATGTTATTTCACTGCATGTAAACCAAATTAAAAGGAAATTAAAAATTATGCTGAGAAATCTGGACCACACTTTGCTGTGAAACCTGATTAGGCATGATCACAGTTGTAATCTCCTTACTAAAACCAATGTTATTTTGTAATTATTGCTTTTTATGGTTCAGAAAGGTGAAGCATTACGTCAGGATACTGTGCTTGCTTCATGTATGTACAAACATATGTATTCCTTCCTCCCCTTTTCTTGAGTGCAACATGAAACTTGCTTGTTTTTCTATAAATGTAGAGGTAACAGTGAAATATTGACTCTTTTTAGTCAACATCAAATACTACGACCATACCACCAACTGACTGTACCCAGGTCCCATAACAACGCTCTAATTAAATATGTGGCTGCACAAGTTTTGATACATTATACGTCCAATTTAGGATCGGTATATTTAAATTAGTTAATAAGTACGATGAGAATGAACCAGGTCAAATACACCAGAAAAGTGTCACAGGGTTATACATTACGATGCATCAGATTTTTATTTTATTCAATGTGCAAATTACTAAGGATCATTTCTACCTGAACTTTTCTTTGGATAAACATTTGCCTCTACTGCCATCCACTGGCTGAAAACAGAAACTTTCAAATTAAAACATTTACAATGATACTGAATAGTGGTGAATACAAATGTATTCAAATGTCTCCACTTTATTGTAACAGTTTAAAGAGAAATGTACTTTTGTTTGTGAGAGTAAACCATCTTATATTCATTTTCAGGACATATGAATATTGTGAAAGTTAATATGTAATCTTGGTCCGGTGCCTGAGAAATGTTGCTGATCAGAGCTGATACCCCACTAAGACTTTATTACTTCCACAGTTTTATCTTATACTTTAGCAGAGATAGACTATTTTTCTGCATATTTTGTGGACAGTTTGTTCATTTTTTATTACTGTGGTCACTTTGTGTTAGTGTCGAAGAAGGAGAGGTGGGAGGCGTGTCCATAGGCAGAGAGAGAATCAATCGGAAAGGCAAGAGTCTAGCACTGAGAGTAGGGACTTTGAATGTTGGAACTATGACAGGAAAAGCTAGAGAGCTGGCTGACATGATGCAGAGGAGGA
>JAQQAE010001089.1:0-27404 GCA_029823295.1 Pseudamia nigra
GGTATGGGTGTGTAATACATACTTTATTTGGGAGTTTGTCGTGGGTCCAGAACGGATTAATTGGTTTTACATGTATTTTTATGGAAAAAGTCGCATCGGAAAACAACTGATTTGGATACAGGCCGTGACGCCAGAACGGATTATCGTCGGTATCCGAGGCACCACTGTATTCCCACGCAGATAAAAAAAAATTTTCACAGTATGTAACCCCTATCTGATTTTTCATGGCAGTGTGAAAAATACATTTTTTTTTTCTTTTAAAACCAGACCCAGGCCAGTTTCATATGTTTTCCTAAATTGGATACATGTCCAATGTTTTCCAAAGTGGCCTGAGTCTGAATGGTTATGTTGCATCCAACTTTTACCAATCAGATGTAAACAATGGACTTAGAATCACTCTGTCATAATTTTGTCAGCTCCAACTACACAACAGCTTCAAAATTGATACACACACTCTGGTTTGTGTAGCATCCATATTTACTTATGTTCTTTAGTGTTTTTATGGTGTCTGGCAAACAACTTATTGGTGCATTACTGCCACATTTAACACATTTGACATTTAAAAAACCTTTACAACACGGTCAACATTTGCTGCTTATTTTGTCCATTTTTGTACATTTTTGATTCATTTGTACAGTTTTGCTTTTATTTTTACTATTTTATTGCTCTTTGGGTCAGTATTGTTGGTTATAATTTTCATTTTTGCCAATTTACTTGATTATTTTGTTCATTTAAAAAAATTTACACAATATATGCAACTGAACAAAATAAGCAGCCAAAATGAGCAAAATTCACATGACTATTGTTCACATTTGTTCATTTATTTAATAACTTTGTTCACTTTTGCTCATTTCTTTCCCTTTTTTCGGGATGACATGTCACTGCATAAATGACTGCTTTTTCTCACCATTCAGAGGAAAAAAATCTGTGTAAAAATGACTCTTCACTGAGGTGTAACTATAGACTGTATGTTGTGACCAAATGTAACTGAGTAGAACACTCTTTTCATCATAAATGTAACATAAAGAACTTATAAAAACACTCAAATACTGTACATGTAAAGGAGTAAATGTGCTGGAGCACTGACCATCTCTGCTGATAATGTGTGAGAAAGCTTAGACAAAGAAAAATCTAAGATCAAATATATTAATTTTCCTGGTGCACAAATGACACATGGTAATCTGCGTCTTAAAAATCGAATGCACATGTAGTGTCCTGGAACACATCTTATTCTTTTAAAATGTGGGATTTTCTTTTACTGCTACTTTAAATACAGTATTACTTTTATTCTGCTATAGAGTACCTCTAGGGAAAAGCTTTTACAATGAGGTCATGTGTATTTTGCTCTTTACTACCATCTAGTAGATATTAAGCAGCATTTTTCTAGAAACAACTGTTTCAGTTTTACTTGTGTATTGTGTTAACTATGTGTATGGAGTAAATATGGAAACAGAAGAGAAATCATAGCTGTAAACGGGGGGAAAAAATAATTTTGCTGTTCCCGCCCGGTTTCGAACCGAGGACCTTTCGCGTGTTAGGCGAACGTGATAACCACTACACTACGGGAACTGGCTGGAACGCATACTTCGCAGATGTCCATATGTACAGGATATTCAGAGGACGTTTAGTGGATTTTTGTGACGTGTTAAGGTTGTTTCCGCAATAGTAACAATTTCTGATTTTTACTTGGAATCCGGTCTGAATAGTTACGCAAGAACTATAGCGGTGGTCACGAGGCTGGTTGGCTTTCACGGTCATGTTCTAGTTCTCTTCATCCATACGTAGCACTTGTAGTCGTCCTAAATTCTGTCAGAAATCACTGTCACTTAGCAGGGTATGTAGAGGGACGCATGAATATTCTTCTCCGTGTCCTTAAAGCATTAAGATACGTTGTCAGCGACTCTCAGTAGTTTAGTTAAGTTTAAACATTTTAACGCATAACTAAAAACTTAGGTAACACTAGAAGATTAAAATGCTTCTTACTTTTCCTCCTGTAGGTAGTAGCCGAAAATCCAGTGGCCTAAGGTTGTTTCCCTATTACATGTTGATGCGAAGACATTAACATGTGTTTTTAAGTTTCAACCACATTTGAATGTATTTCCTTGGATAAAACATAATACCTGCCAGAAGAACACAAACGAAACTTGAAGAAAGAGGAGAATTTTTTTTCAACTCATCTTAACAGAGGAACTGGTGTTAGGGCTATACTTGTGAATTAGCTTGGAACTTTTCAGATAAAAACGGATAAAATTGCAGTGGTTTTCAACATTTAAGCGGTACAAATGCATTGCATTTTGTTTTAATCCTTGGATTAACACAAGTTACTAATTAGCCAATCACATTGCAACGACTCAGTGTATTTAGGCATGTAGACATAATATGATAGGATAATATGAGCTACTGAAGTTTAAACTGGCTACCACAGTGGGGAAGTAAGATGATTTGTGTCACTTTCAATGTGACATGATTGTTGATGCCAAGCAGTTCAAGAGTCTTGAACAAACTTCTGATCTGCTGGTGTTTTGCACACACAAATGGCTTTTAGTTTTTACAGGGAATGGTCTACAAAAGAAAAAATTTCCACTGTTTGACAGTTACATAGTTGGTCGAAAATGCTTTGTTGATGCCTAAGGTTAGGTGACACTGGCCAGACTGGTTCAAGGTCACAGGTCAACCACTCATTACAACCCAAATAATGTAAATTAGAATATTTTTAAATCTTCAATCAATCTTTATTTGTATAGCGCCAATCATAATCGCTGATTATCTCTAGGCGCTTCACAATTCAAGGCTGAAATCTCATGACTATACAGAGAGTAAACCCAACAGAACCACCAAGAGCAAGCCAAAGGCGACAGGGGGGAAGCAGACACTATAGCAGCAGGTGAAAACACTTCTGTCAGCTAAGAACGGGAATTTGAGGCTATACTCATGGGCTCAGCAAAATCAATCAGTGAATGATTGGAAAAAACATGCCTTGTCTGGTGTTACAGGCAACATCAAAGCATGAATCCATCCTGCCTTGTGTCAACAGTTCAGGCTGGTGATCTTATACTGTATATCATGTGTTAATGGAGTTTCCCGCTAATGAGTATAGATAATAAACTACAGTAATAGATAAATTGTGAAAAGAAGTTATTTTCTATCATTATGTTCTAAGCATCACTGGTTTTTTTATGTACAGTAGGTTTGTAAGCAATTGCTGACCTTGTGAATGACAGCATCTGAGTTTAATGCTTCATGTTAATTTGTTTGTGTGGTAATGTCCTGTACTGAAATTTTGTTATGTCTAAATTAAATATAAATCATAAAAAATCTAAACTAAAAGAATAATGGTGATCATACATACTCTACACAGATTATTTCTCCCACATGTGCATTGCCTGGTTCCAGTAATTTCCAATAATGTTCTGGCAAAATAATGTTCTGATGCAGTTAATTGCTGGGTCATGAATTGCAGTAGCTTTAATAACATACAGTAGATTGCTCGATCCCTTCAGGCATTCCAGAGATGTTGCATTTTTAATAACAGACAGAAAAGACCTTTACCTTTGAATTTAACCAGCAGAATATTTTCAGTTCATTGAACCCAACTAAATGTTTCTGACAAATTTTGCAACCATTCCTGGCATACCCTCCTTTTGAGCATAATGAGGACCAAATGACTTAACTGACAAACAGACTTTTAAATAGAGATGCATCGAACAACAGAAGAAAATTCTTGATCAGACGATGTCAGTGCAGGATCAAATGTTAAAAGCATGTCTTCACATACTTTGGATCCACTTGTCTTTTTGGAACAAATGGACTCAACAGTTCAGGCTGACACGCTGGGCTTGTGCTATTGTGTTAATCATTAATGCAGAGCAACACTCTATTTTGTTATTTGTCACCATTAATATGAGTGTTATAATTAAGCAACATTAGGGTCCAATCTTAAAGGCTGCCACTCTTATAATATGACTTTTAATTTAGATTGTTTTCTCTGCATCTGTGCGTTTATGAAAATATAGCATCACTGGCCTTTTGAGAAATTGGTGTCTTTTCTGCATTCTGTCCAATGGATACACGTGGTAGTCATGTTGAAGTTTCTACATTTGGTAAGTAAAACTAATGTGTGAATGTCCTTGTTGTAGCAGAGTATATGTGCACTGGAGTGATTTTTACTTCTACTGCCCTAACAGGCCTTCTTTGTCTTTTAGATCATCTTTGCAGATATTTAACCCTTCTCCACCGAGCGTGTCGGCACCGACACATCTGCGCGTCAAATGTTCGGCGGGGCGGAGGTGGTGCAGCTGGCGGGCTCACGCGCTTGGCCGCCTGGCTGCCGGCGAACCGCTCTGGGGACTGTGTCGAGTGTGGAGTTTGACTGGAGCGGGACACATGTCGGGCGTGACGTGGGTGTCCTTGGGCGAGCTCAGGTTGGACAGAAACCTCCCACGGAGGCCCATGGTCTGTATTCATACTGTCATGGTCTGTATTCATACTGTCATGGTCTGTATTCATACTGAAAGTCAAGATCAAGAAAGCTTTTGCCCTTCTGCTCCGTGCAAGGATTCTGTCCTCCCTGGGCTCACCTTGAGACGCCTGCGTTGCCGTTTGGCGTGTGTCCCGCCCCAGTCGGACTACTCCGCCGGGACTGTCCCTGGAGCGGGTCGCTGGCAGCCGGGCGGCCAGGTCAACTCTGCCTCGCTGTGTGGGTGGCGCGCCGGTGTGTCGCTGGCGACACATTCGGTGGAAAAGGGTTTTAATATAGAATCTTACCTTCCCTCTTGAAAAATTTTCTCCTTTTCCCACTACTGATGTGTTAAATAATGAATCTGTTATTTGAAAAATGTTATTATGTCATAAGAGTTTTTTTTATTCCTTTTACTGTAATACACCTAAGTCACATAAAATGTAAGTCAGATGCACTATATCAAAAAGCTTTAATTTACATCCCATCATAAATGGTGTCACATGCACACTGTTTGTACTGTATTTCCTGTTCTTTAATGTTTTCTCTTATGTTCAAACTTCATAACCCTGTCCTTATCAACACAATATCACAGCTAGTGAAGCTAATGCTTCTTCTTCTTATTATTATTATTATTATTATTATTATTCCTAAAACTTGAATTCAGTTTGGGCGATATGGTGGTGGGTCGCACTCGTGTCTTGCACCAAGAAGGTCGTGGATGGCTGGTAGGGCTTTTTTGTGTCGTTTTCATGTTCTCCATATGTCTGTGTGGGTCTTCTCCAGGGTACACAGTCTTCCTCCCACAGCTGATAACATGCACTAGGACTCGGGTTAATTGGTCACTCTAAATTGCCCATAGGCATGAATGTGAGTATGAATGGTTGTCTGTCTATATGCCAGCCCTGCAATGAACTGGCGAACATCCAGGGTGTACCTGCCTTCACCCTAAGTCGGCTGGAATAGGCTCCCCAACCCTTGCGAGGATTAAGGGGTAGAAAATGAATGAATGAATGAATGAATTCGGTTTGACACCAGACAGACCTTAAGCACAGTAGCATGTGGGATAAGGGTTCCACTTCCTGCCTTTGTAGTGATGTGAGAGGACAATGTAGTGTCAGATGTCATGTTGCAGGTTTTTCTGTTTTGTGTCACAGACATATTAATCAAACCCTGGGGCCCTCAAATTGGGGGACTACGGGAAAGTGGGGAATCCCCAGAGTGGGACTCTAGGGTTGTTCTACAACAAAAAGCATGAAACACTACACTAACCATGTAAATATATAGTCATGCTGCACATGAAATTCAACAAGTGAAACAGAAATTAAAGCTTGTATAAATCATATTTACACACACCAAACACAACTCGAACACCAAGAAAAAAATCTATTAAATACCAAAATACTAAAAAAATGTGGTTAGAAGAGGCTTTTGCACTCCATCTTTACATGCACACAAAATTCTGTTTACCTTATTCCAAAAAAATTCTGAATACACTGATTATGTGACCAATAAGATGAATCTTCCACTAATATTCTTTTTTACACACTGCTCTTTAAAACCTGATTATGAACATAGTTTTTCAAAGTTTTTCACTGGTGATAGGTGTTCCTCTGTGTGAACTGAGTTTCTGGGATTCATTCCTTCAAACAGGGTCTTGAAAAAGCCATTTTAGATATTTCTTTATTTCTAAAATCCTGCTGATATACTAACTGTTATAATCTTTTTAAAAAGGCATATTTTCCTTCTGACCAAAGCTGTAGACTTTTTGTTTGGAGCTTCCATCTGTACCAGGGAGGATGTTTTTCTCTGAATAGCTGATCTGTACCAGACACATTTTCTGAATATATGCCATATACATGTCCAAATAACTTGGATGATACCTGTACGTGCTGCATATCTTATTCATAAAATTATCCATTCAGAAAAAGACCTAGTTCCGTGTATCCTAAGCGAACATGCTGTTTATATGACACATGTCAGATTCAGAATATCGCCATATTCAAAATGGAAGAGCAATACCAGGATGCATGTAAACACATCATGCAGTCATTGATTCAAATAATTCCTTCCATTTAGTCAATCTTTGTGAAAGTGTTCATAGCGATATTGATACTGTTTCAAGTTCAAGTAAGTGGTCATGCCCGAGGTTATTAACTGTCTCTGTCTTTATCTGAAGCTTCCCATTTGTCTGGATCTTCTCTTTATTGCCCTGCAACCGGGAATTTGACAAGGATCCCACTGTCTGCTATTACTGGAAATAGAGGTAAATAAACCCGATCGACTGTCCCATTGATTACTTGTCACGTCTCTGTGGTGTCGGGTTTGATGCAACGGGAGGATCACTTCAAACTGATGAATTTGTATCTGGAGTCGTATGTGCGTACGCATGTATGTGCTCGACGCTCTCATCAAGCAGGTCACAGAGATAAATATGTCCACGGTCAACACCACCTCTATCAATACTACTTCCACAAATTGTCCCAGGAGGGAATCGTAATTTGTCTCCCATACTGGATACCGAGCCAAGCAGACTGTTAAAATGCACTTTACTTCTGTACAAGTCAGAGCAGGTTATAAATCAGTCTCATCATTCTCTGCTTTAAACTCTTCCATACGTCTAACCACAACAAATCTGTTATGCCTCTATTTACAGTCATGACGTGGATGCAGGTTTAACTGGGAGTTTTATCATCATTTTTATGTTTTGTCCAGACTAAAGCACTCCTCTCTGCCTCGTCACTTGTCACCAGCTCAGACAGTACTCCATGATGTGCACTAGATGGCGCTGGAGTATAAAGGATTTCCAGAAACGGTGTCGTTTTCACCTGGACTTAATTGTTGGGTGAGTCCGAGAACAAGCGCAGATAAATTATCATGTCGTGTTCCTTTACTTAGTGATTACACATAAGTTAAAGGTTAAGATTTCAAGAATTTCATTATTTCTCGCAATAGCTTGAAATATCTAAAATACAGTAGAGAAATAGTGTCTTTAATTTTTACTGGTGTATAATTATTTGATTTATATTGTATAAAAGTATGGTTGAAGCAAAACACAGCTGAAAAGGATTATAGGCTCCATGAAAAATACGAAATGACTGAGCTCCATAACATTTGACACTTTTTTGACCATTTTGTGAAAATGTAGGTTTTAAAATCGTTTTATGAACGGGTGTCATAACAAGCTTTGTTATGGTGTCAGTTCTGTGAAGATAGAATCATAACGTGTCGCATATGGACCAATTATAACTTGCGACATTCATCGTTTATTTTTATGTTTTCGAACAAGCTACACGTTTTCTCCGTGTTATTATTTTATATTTATTTTTACTAGACCTATTAAAATGACACCATAAAAATGAAGCTAATTAAAAATGTATTTTGATATATGATTCTGATCCGCATGGCTAATTTCTAATTTAGCACCTTGCTTAAAATGTTTTTGAGTTTACACTAATGAACTGGAGGCAGATTTCGTTTCTCCGATATTGATTTCATAACGTCAGCCGTTCACTGGAAGATTCCACTGTATTTGATTGGATCAGTAATTCTTCACAAAGGGGCAGTATACGTACTGGACCACATCAGTCCTGCAGCTTTTCCATCCACTAATATAATACTGAAGGAAATCACGGCAATGTTACACTAATATTAATCTGCATGGAAACGAATGATAATAGAAAACATGACGTCGAAAAAGTTCCAACGGTTACAATAAATTAATATATGGATACATTTTCGCCTTCAATTCCAGTCCAGTGACAAATGTTTATGATGATAATAATAATAATAATAATAATAATAATAATACGTGACCTCGTGTTTCTTAATTTCTGAACCATCATAGAATATCCATTTGTGGGTTTGACATCTTTTATTTTGTTTGTAAAACAGGTTGGGTTTGAAGAAGGCGTGATAAATATCCCTGCTGATCACTTGATTGATTACCTTGCTCAAAGGTCACGCGGGCGCTGGTAATTTCCTTGTGCCGGAGGCTCTCTTTTCACTTTTAGTCTGCGTCTACAGCCCCCAATACACATTGTTATTTTTAACCCCTTAACAGCTGGATACACCGCTACAATAGGCTTTGTAAAATCAATCAAAAACATTTGTACGTGAATGAGAATCGGAATAATATTGAATGAAAGCCGTTTGGTTGCAGATGCACTAGACCTCTGGACTGAAGCGCGGCTTGGTTTATTCTGTGAGACGCGGGGGTCTCCCGACTCAATTAATTTTTAATAATTACAACCCTGTGGCTATGGGGATGCTGCGCCGCTCCGCCTTGTCACTGGGATCACTGGATCATAATAAAATATGTATTGAGAAAGTGCTGCAGATGACAAAACAGAGAGGGAGAAAAGAGTGACTTATTGCAGTGAATGAAAACTGTTTCCATTTAGGCTAATTGAGCGCGCCGCCTCAAGACCTCCGCGAGTGCGTGCGGGCGCGCGCGTGTGTGTATGCGCGTTTTTGCTTGGGAGCTGCGCGCCACCCTTTCAGTCACGGTGCAGGCTATAGGCGCAGCCCACTTAATAGCACCGTTTATGTCATTACAGTAGAGGTAGAGTGTGACACAACCACAATAAACGAGCCTATCAGTGTTAACCTTCCTTAACGCGACCATTTCAACGCACCCAGCTGGAGATAAACCAGTTGAGTTTAGTGCATTCATGTACTGTGAATAACAAAAAAAAAAGAAAATATTCTGGTTATTCTTGCCTGATTGTGTTTTTGTTTGTATGCAGCCTACTCCTCTGTACATTAATCGGATCATTTTTTTTCACACAGATGAAATCGTGCGATAATAGCCTGAAGCTCAGATCAGTATATGATTTTCTAATTTCTCACTTTACACAGAGACCAAATAGAAACAGAAAAAGTTTTTTTTTCATGTTGAAATTACCATATTATCGCACTGCCACGGGGCCTTTTGTCTTCTTTTTCCTCCTGATCTGATGTCATGAGTTCAGTCAGTTGTACACTCTTTGGAATCGATAAGGCAAATTCACAATTCATTTCTGAGTTCATCCTTAAGGTCAACGTGACCTCACGCGGATCTAATTAATTGGCAATTATTTTGATTACTCCTCTGTTTGGGACAAACACATGTTACACCTTTGCAACAACATACGATTTTCAGTTTTTAAATATATATATCGATTGTTATCAGTAAAACACAAAAAGTACCTTTTAGTTGGATGGATGATTTTTTTTTTAATCTGGCCGGTAGCCCCCGTTATTTTCCCTGCTGTATGACTCAGTATCTAAATATGCGTCTATAAAATGTTTATGTGATAACAGCAGACATGCAGTGAGTTTATTGACTTCCAGTGCCTGGATGGCTTGCATCTATTAAGTGTGGCTTTTTTTTTTAACTTAAAACCAAAGGGAATAAAATGATTCAAACATTATTGCACCCACTAAGATGAAATTGTAGACCAAACTTTTTTTTCACTTGATGAGTCCGCCTTCCTTCTTAGTAAAATCAACAAAAAACATACTTTTTTGATACCTCAGCAATTACCAGGTGATGAAATTTTCGCACTGCACAGAAACGTCTCACCCAGACATTAATACTAAGCACTTAACATATTAATAATTGTCAGCGCAAAGAGAAGAAAACGGGCACTTGCATATTAAAGCTGTCAGTCGGGAAGTCGAGCGGGGGGAGGGGGGAGGGGGGTTTCATTCATTTTCCACTGCTTGGTGTATTGGTCAAAACACAATTAAAATATATAAAATCTTTTAATGACTACATCCAGCACTGGTAATTTAAGTGAACATTGATGAATGTGGCTTCATCTAAGAAAAAAATGCGCGCAGTAAAGATGGAGAGGAAGGATTGTTAGAATTAATGTCCTCGACACCTCTCAGATCCGGGACGCTGAGTGCACTGCAAAAAATATCCGTTTGCACACAGCGGCTCCTTCAGTAAGTCACAAAACTTTTTTTTCTTCTAAAGATTAGTTCTAAAAGCCGTATTTGATGCTTAGATTTCAGTTTGATTTCAGCTCGTTAGGGTATAATTATTATTATTATTATTATTATTATTATTATTATTTCAACCGAACATTGAAGTGAACGTGTTTCTTTGTGTTATTTCTTGTCTGAAGGAAATCACTTCTTTGACAAGCCAGCTCGACACAGATCCCCTCACTCCCCAACTTTTTTCCTCCTTTTAGTAAATTACAAAACTGAAGTGACATTGACATTTGCACGGGACCGGTGGACATTTTTTGCAGCGCGCTCCACGTTCTCACTCAGCGATCGTTTGAAAATGTGAGAGGAAAGGAGATGTCCGCGATTCACCCATCTGGCCCACATCAGGGATACTATCAAAGTCATCAGTCGCCGCAAACTTTTTCTGGCACTTGCTGCCGGCAGATTTCGCGTCTGTGCGCATGTGCGAAGGTGTCCAGACTGACAATGCTGGAGAGATAGCGCGTTTGGATTGAGAAACCCAGAGAAAAAGGACAGAGAAAAAACAAAAAGGAGGAAAAAAGATCCAAGAAAAAAGCCCAAACAAACCCACGCCGAGAGACTGGCACCATGAGGTCCAAAGGCAGGGCACGGAAACTGGCCACGAGTAGGTGCAACATCCCTTTCTTTTTGCCTTTCGAAACATGCCATGTCTTCTGTACCTATAGACTGTCTCTGTTCTCACTGCGTCTATGAAGAGTTTCAAACGCGGTCATTTCCACCAGAAAACACGAATCCTCTGTTTCACCTGTTGAGAGTAAAAAAAGTGAGCATGTTGTTACGAGCCTAAAATGAAGGGAAAAAAACGCTGTCACGGGAAGAGTGTAAAGTTTAAAGTTGAGTGAGCGATGGGGAACTTTGTGCAGTCCATCCACTCTTCGAGGAGCTCGTTGCATGTAGTGGGCGCTGTGGTGTAATAGTGTAATATGTGCTGGAGCTTAAAATCCCTGGTCCTGTGCATCGGCTGTTGCATTGCGCTGTGGGCTGCTGGGCACAACTGTTTGCGGGGAGCAATTTGAAAAAGACACGGTGATGGAGAAGAAAAGGGGAGTAAAGGAGGATTTAGACAGACGTGATAACCGCTGCACTCAGCCGCATCTGTGTGGAACTTTTAGTTTTTGCGAGCCTCGTAGTTTATTTCAAGCTGATATTAACGCGTAATATTTGCTGGTTGTATAGTTGTGAGTCACTTAAGAAAATGTTTTGTATTTCTCTTATTGTGTGTTTATTCTAGGAAATGTTGTAGACTTCAGATGTATTATAATATGATACATCGGCTGCACGTTATTTAGTATAGACGATATTAGAGTTATTTAACGTAATAAGTGAATTTGAATAACTTATGCATAATATCGAAGTAGTTCTGTCATTAAATCGATTTAATTACTCGGAAGCAATAAAGTAGAATTTCTGTAGTGATTGATTTGGCTACTCATGCATTGATTTTGTAGAATAATTTATCAAGAATATATTTTTCTAACGCTCTTAACTCAGGCACGTCCATGTTTATTTATATTTTCCATTAATAAGTTAAGTTTTTAATTCTGCTTAAAGTATTAAAGTTTTACCTCCGCATCTGACTTTTAATGCTGAGGTTTTCTGTGTAAAATGCACAGTATAATTAGACGTAGTCCTGCTTCAAATTATATCAGGGATTTAAAAGCATGGACAACGGCCTAAGGCTTTGCTTTAATATATTCACGTTTGCACATTTTTAAACAACTTTTATCGGTTTTTGAGTTTCAGTTATTTCAGAGACAACTCCTTCACTACTCTAAATACTCAAATATAACAAGGTCCAGGTAACAGTTTGAACCGTTTAAGTTCAGGTTCAGAAGAAATTGTGCTTTATAAAATTTACCTGTTCACGAATTTTAATTCCCCAGT
Source organism: Pseudamia nigra (assembly GCA_029823295.1). NCBI lineage: Eukaryota > Metazoa > Chordata > Actinopteri > Kurtiformes > Apogonidae > Pseudamia > Pseudamia nigra. Next base: position 12,326 of record JAQQAE010001089.1, read on the forward strand.
CACGTTTAACCTCGATTTTCAATGCACAGTCTCTGGGGCATTTTCTTCATACTTATTTGGACGGAATCCATACAGAATACGGTGACCTCCATGCAGCAGCGTGCTACAAAGTGCACACACAGTCACCTTTTATCATGACGATTATCCTCACCAGAGGTTGAAGCGGCCTCGCCAGATTTTCATAAACAGGAACTCTGACAGAGAGCAACAAGCAACAGCATTGCTAGTCTTAATGCTGTTCTATTTGATTCTTTATATGTTTAAAGATGATCAATATTGAGCTGGGATGGAGAAAGATTTCTACCACTTAAGTCAGAGAGGGGAATGTTCTTTGTCCCTGAAGGAGCAGCTCGTTCTGGCCCAACTCCAGGTCTGCACAGTGTCAACAGTGAATATTTAAATTCCCAGACCCCTCATAAGGGTTCTGCTAAATGCGTTCAGTGTGTCCGGAGAAGTCCTGTTAAACCGGGCATGTGCGGGGCCTCCTGGTAGAACAGCCGTGTGATTAAAAAGGGGGTGGCTGTAATAGAGGAGGCGATGGAGAGGTGGTAAACGGAAGAGTGATTGATGGAGGCTGACTGATTAGTCCGCACGTCCAGATGTAATGTGGTGCGCCACAAAAACTCACTTTTGCTTCCCAACTAAGTATAGTGAAGGCGTGCAGGCCGCACCCCGTGGTGGATTGTGGGTTGCAGAAAGATGGAGAAGGGGGAGGGCTTTGATGATCTAAACGAACCTGGTAAAGGCCTGGGCTAATTAAAGATCCACTTAACATAGCTGTGTCTCAATAAAACTCTTCATTAGAATGTGTTTAGAGGTCTTTAATAATAATAATTACTCTGACAATTAATCTCATGCAGGCTGATCGACGTCGAGTAACACTATGACTTACACCCTGGAATGTAAATCTAAAAATACTGACTTCAACATGAGGTTCACTAAAATGATACCAAGTGGAAGTGGGATTAAAAAAAATCATTCCTCTGTGACCCACGGGCACGCATTAATACTAAACACTCATCATTCATTGATCCCCATGGCCTCTGAGTTATTATTGTCCACAGTGAACATGCCCCGCGTTAACACTGAGTGGCTGTGCTCGTACGCGCTCGCGTGGGAGAGAGCGAGAGAGAGAGAGAGAGAGAGACGAGGCCTCGGCCTCGCGCGCCTCGGTCTGTCAGCGCCTCTCATCTCCCGAGCTGAGCAGTGCGTCGTCCTCCTCACATTGTGCAATGGCCCATGCATCTCGCGTTTGTCTGGCGGAGCTCATTAAAACGGTTAATAGATCGGCCCATTTAAAAGGTGAGAGGGAGCGGGCCGGCGCGAGGAAAGTGAAATAGAGACCCCATTAAACAGCCCTTGTTGTCCCGGAGCGGTGCTCTTTGCCTGCGCTCCGCTTGGTGCCAAAGCTCCGTATACAAATGTCCCATATCTCCTTCAATAATGGACTGGGTCAAAAATCACTGGGGCCCACAGCAGAAATTTTTTTTTAATGTTTAATCCGGTTCATGTTATTCATAGCTCACAGCTCATTGTTATTTAAATAGGAAATTTTGTAATAATTTACTGTAAATGTTGATAATTCCTAAACTGCGATCACATGTATCAGTGAAGACAGAGACACTTTGTAACAAAAATCTGACTGGTCATTGTTTTATGAATAATATTCAAAATTTCTTTTCACTGGAAACAAAATTAAGAACGACACTAATGAATGAAGCCATAGTGATATTTGAATAGAAAACTTTATATTCAGCCCATGAATTTTATATATAAGTGTGTGTGAATTAAAAAAACATCCGATTTAAGCTAAGACACACACACTTGTAGAGTCATGAAGTATTTCTGGTGTGAATAGGTGTAGCGATACGTATATTATCAGTTTTTGTAGTAAACGACCACCATGACGGACCCGCAGCTTCTCTGTTCACAATAAAGACAGAAAATCATTAACCTGCATGTTGGCCCAGGCGCAAAGCACATCTCACACTTCCACACATGTGGACATGCAGTATTTAACAAGATTATTGGTTGTGTTTTACGTACAATTATGTATCTGTGCATGTGTGTTTGTGTTGGTGGGGGTAGGGGCAGGTTGATTGCAATCCAGGCCCTCTCATCTATCAACGCCCCCATCTGTCTGACATGTAGTCCACTTTCCTTTCGTCTTATGATGGGAGAAGGGGTATGCTCTCCCTCCCTTCATTCAAAAAATAGCTGTTTTGAAAGGTCTCTGATGTTAATGAGGCGACCATGACTTGGTCTCAGGGTTGTTAACCGAGCTGATGAGGTTAGTGGTTTGTTTATGCACTGTTGTCATCTGCTTGAAGGATGGCCCCTGTCCCAAGCAAATCCAGAGCTTCGAGGCCTTGTTTCAGGTCCTCTTCTCTCAGGCCCTGACTCAGCAGGCCATCCCCTGGGGCTTTTCTTCTGTATCTACTCCCACTTTCCAAACGTGTCATCTGAACTCCCACTTCTCAGTCCATCATGCGAGAGAATAATTACATGTCAACTACACAGACGAGCGTTACTTTCTGAAAACCTGAAAAATCCACCATCGTGGAACATGAAAGTGCACTTTCCTATCATTACATTTTACATTCACAGGCCACGCAGAAATGTTGATGCCGGTGTACTTCTGTATGTTGTTGCTGCAGGGGGAGTGGTGTAGTGTAGTGACCCAGACAGGGCAGTGTGGGAACACCAAGGGATGGAGGGAGGGTGGCGTAGTGGGAGGGGGGTGTGCAGCAACATGTCAAGCCTGGGAACCTCTGTGTGTTTACCACAGGGAAACCGTACCAACACAGAACAATGAGTGAGCCTTACCCCTTCTAAATAAAAAAGGCATTTCTGCTTTCTTCTCCCCCCTAAAGGTCATCGAGTTAGAGATAGGGAGTCCACACAAAAGCCTCCAGTCTGTCGGCAGTCTGGTCTGGCCCACTACGGTGCCAAGGCTGAGGTCATTATCAACAGAGCAGTCCCAAGCTAAGCATATTTTTATAGATTGCGCTCGTGTGTGTGTGTTTTGAAGGGAGGTAAGCATGTGTGTATGTGCTTATTTGGTCAGAGCTGTGTATGTGCATGTTTTAGTGTTATGCACAAAACAAAGGCGCTCTGCAGAGTTTACAGTGCAGTTGTCAAATATGTGACACGCCGCCATTTTCCCATCATAAATTGGTCTGAGATAAATGGCACTTTGCTGAGCTCCAAAGTTTACTCAGACATCAAACTGATTTGTGTATCGTTATGATGTCTGAGAAGTTATAATGTCAACAGATTGCTGATGGTGCGATTTGCCTGCTCTACTAATGAGGCAATGTGAAGCTTGCAGTCCTTGGCTTGCTCAGAGAAAAGATGTCTGTTAGCTAATTAAAGAAGCTCAATCATTTTATACTCCAATCAATTACCTGGAGCAGGTAGTAGGAACAGGGCCCGACACTCTGGCCTCATGTCTCAACTACACTAAGTCACTTTACTACATTGTTGAGTGCTTTTATGGGGAGGAGGACCAAACAACAGTCTTGATATGATATGATATGACTTACTGGGGGCTGCCAGGCTTTGTGTGCTGCATTTCAGCAGGCTGAAACAGTTTGGTCATTTTATGACTTTTTTTGTAAAAAAGCAAGATATGTAAAGATAACTTGCTCTAATAAACACTCTCCTTCTATTTTTTTTCATGTATTCAACACCAATTTCCTTAACTCCTGTGTCTTACTGGATAATTAGAAGGGGCAATAAGTGGATGCATAAAGAAAAAAGAGATATCAATCAAGTCATCCCTGTTTAATTAAGACTAAAACCCACTTTGGATGTGAGCAAAGTTTTTTTGAAGTCTGTTATCTTGTACTGGCAGGTGGAGTAGTGTGTGTTTGCTGGTGGATATTGCTTTTTAATCACTATCATGGAGAGTCAACAGAATAAATGGTTCTTTTTTTTCTTTCACACTGGAGGTAGCACATAGCTCTGGAAACAGGAATTATCTAACAATCGCTTTGTGAACATGGCAATAACAGTGTGTTCCTGCGCTGCTTGGGGATCTCCCTGGGTGGAGCAGGCAGGCCCAAGTGATGGAAGGAGTAAGGGAGGGAGGGACGGAGAGGAGGAAAAACTTTTGTTATTAACAAGACTAAAGCAGGGCATCAGATCATACCCATCAGTGGCTGAGGAGAGACATTAAGGACAGGACAAAGTAGTCAAGTGTGTATTCTGCTACAGCGAGTTCTGAACTCTCCTCCCCGAAGCTCATTAAGAGGTGACCTTCCAACCCCACAGGACTGGAGAGATGAGGGGAGGAGATGTGATCAAAGCTGGGGCATTCCTGATGTGCTGCCACACATTCACCTGATTGGACCTGTGTTCTCTTCCATGTTGTAGGGCTGATGGAGTGATGGTCGTAGCTGTGAAGTTTGAGAAAACGCACTTATAGGGAGCAGAACACTTGAGTTCAGAGACATCAGCAGTTTTTTTTTTCCAGCATTCCATATTTCTATGATTCTATGAACATATTTTGATAATATTATTTCACTTTTTTACATTTTATATCCCCTTATGGTTCTACAGTGTTGTCTCACAATTCTCGGTTTTTCACTTGAAGAACTGGAACATCTTGAGGGACCACTCAGTTTCCAAGTCACAGTTTTTGGAAGTTGTATCATCTTTCCTGCAGTTTTGAATCAAGCTTTATCATTGTTCACCTACCATTCCACTCCCATTCCTAAGTCCCCGTCCTCAGAGATCTGTCTTGGTGACTTCCCTTTTGTGTACTGTATGTGTGTATGTGTCTGCGTAAGTTGTGCACCTTCAGTATGTGCACAAGAGTTGTTGGTCAGCCAGGGTCGCAGCAAAGGAAAGAATGTGGCTGCGGGAAAGGAATGCAAGGCTGATTAGCACTGCTTACCTGTAAGTGAACTGGATGTGCCGGCGTGTGATGAGACTGAGGAAACAAGGGAACAATAGGACAGTAGAGATTCCTTTCCATGCTGCATTCCAGCGATCCAGCAGCCAGGGCCCCCTGCTCAGAGCTTTGATGAACCCTTCTCGTGGCTTCCTGGGATTGTCGCTCCTTCACAAACACAAAAACATAAAGCGGTGAGTGAGCAGGCCAGGGAAGAGAGAGCACTGCCCTCCTCAGGATGTCCTGTTTTGATTAGCATTAGCATCCTAAAAGCACCATAGAAATATTATTCTAACATGGAGAAGAGCGTAGTGGTGACACATCCACATCTTTCCACTTGGTGACCTTCAAGGTCAGATACACTACAATGAGCCAGGAATCAAAGAGGTGCTCCTCACCCAGAGATCTGACCGAGGAAATCATGTGAGGCAAACAAGGCGATAAAATGATAGGGAGAGGTTCCATGTCTGTCAACAGGTACTGGTGTGCTTTGGAAATTATGAAAAATACCTGATGTATATTTTTACTTTATAAGCAGGAAAACAGAATTATAGGAGTTGACTCAAAGAAATATTTTTTTTCCAACTCTCTTTTAGATCATCATACAACTAATATGCACGATATTGGTTTGTGAAGCATTATGTAAATTTTTCATTATCAAACAAGATAAACATAAATGACCAAGCCCTTTTGGGAGTTTTTTTTTATCAGGCTGAAATTTCTTATTGACTGCTATTTTCCTTTGAATAAGCACCATAGTAGCTCCGGACTGAGAGTGCCAGTTTTTGCACAGTGTCCTCTTTCAGCAGCCCACACTGCATCTTTTCTGTCTCTTGTGGAATCAGAGGGCATTGAAGCATTTCAGGCTGGTTTGTTTTGCTGGTGCTTGAGGGCTTTAGTTTGACAGGAGGGCTCCACTTTGTTCACCTCAGTGTCCAGAAGGGACCCCTAGGGGCCAAAAGGCCTGCCTGTCTCTGTCAGGGCTGTGGCAGGACTGAGGCAACAGGGGGCCTTGCTGCTCACTGGGTCACTGGACAAGCTAATCGATTTTATCTCCGTTTCACACACAGCACCTAACCCCTACAGGCCTGATATTCACATGTTCACTGTTCAGAGGTTTTGGCTTCTTCCATCCTCAGGGTGTGCCTTTTTTCAGAGTTTATTTATCTTGTATGACATTCTTGCTTTTTTGCTTGTTTGCAATTTTCTTACTCTTTATCTCTGGCCATCTTCAATCCCTCTCTCCCCTCATACATGAGACATTTTAAATTTAGCCTTCATGCCCATCTCATAGTTGGCAATCCCCATGTTGGAGGCTGGTGGGCAGGCGAAGGAGCCCTTGTTTTCTTGGCCATTCCTCTGGATGAAGACTTGGAACAAGGGAATGAAAGCTTTGGGAAAGGTCTGGAAACTTCCCATTCATCAGTGTAAGGAGATACTGCGCTGACAGTTAGCAGACGGCCAGCCAAGTACAACACGGGACAGCCGCGTGGGCTTGCAGTGCTCAGCTGAACAGACAGACAGAGCGAGACCAGACCAAACACCCCACTCATCTGTGTTCTAGGAAATAACATATGTTTGCATTTTAAACATTCATTCGGATTCTCTTGCGTAAAGTGACTCAAGTGCAAACAGTAGAATAAGTGAATGATTACGGGTGAAATCATAACTAATATGGTAATAAAGAAGAGCAGTATAATAGTGTAGATGAGTAATGATTACATGCTGTCGTTTAAGTAGTGGAGTAAGCGGTGGTCAGGATAAGCCTTTTTCCTACTTAGCTTTCTACTTAACTTTCTACTGTGTGAATGGCACTAGTCGGGGACAGACTTTTTATTAACATCCATTATTTGATGAGCATTTGTAGCTCTGCTAATTAAAATTTGCATTATTGATTAATCTGCTGTCTATTTCTTAAGTTAATGACTAATTTATCAATCACTTACTTCAGAAACTGTTGTGGAATCTTTAGAGTTTTTTTTTTTTATCAACCAGTCATCTTAAATCTTTAGATGTTTAATGTACTGTTGTGAAAATTAAGGAAACCACATTGAAGGAGCAAATGTTGTGCTCAAATGTGAATTTGTGCTCTGTAATTGTTATTTTAAAAATGAAAAATAGCCTTTGTACATGTTTGTGAATTTTTAATTGTCCATTTTCCTTTGTCTGTATGGTTTAACCCAACCATTAACAGTTTTTTTTTTTTTTTTTTTTGCCTACTCTGGATGTCTCTAGTTCCTTTGACGCCCTCTCTCTTTAGCCTGCCTGTAAGCCACACAAGGAGGGTAGATGCATGCATACCCTTAGGGGCAGTAATCCATGTATGAAAGTTAAGATTTACACACACTCATAAATACATATACCTACACATTTTTGAATTTTTATTCATCCTTATAAAAAATGGGCATATCGCACTACACATACCTACATGGACATACCTGTGTGTACCTGCAGAGCGCTGGCAGAGCAGGGCAGGGTGGGACATTGCAGGTGTGAGTCTGTGTCTCTGCCCACCCATTAATCGCTGCCATCTGACAGTTCAATCTACAAGGGGCTGAGTGGAGCCGGCTGGTTACTAGGGCAGGTCATTACTGAGCATGGAAGCAGCCAATCGCATCAGCGATCAATGACAAAGGCTGCTGAGGGGGGGAGAGCAAAAAGTGAGGGAAAAGTAAAAGGAGGCAGGGGTGAGAAAGGCAATGGAGATGTAGGGAAGAAGGAATTGGAGGGGAGATAAAGGTAGTATGCTGCTGAAGGTCAGTTCAGGAGATGACAAACAGTCTGTCAGCCACCAAGAAATGGAAATATTCATCTGATGCTGCACACCAAAAAATATGGCCTCGTGCAAGTGCACACACACAAAAGCACACAGACACAGTCATTGCCATAGCAGCTTGATTGAGAATGCAGCAGGGGAATTTAGTGTGAGCCATTGTTTTATGAATTCCATATACAAGGTGTTGGCAGTCTGCACCGGCCTTTTAGTGGTCAGTTTGAGTTGTGCTGCAGTAAAAGTAATGACTGGCTATGAATAAAAAAAATCAGTTCATGAAAATGCCACAACTTTCCTGTGGCTCCACCTTCACTGCCCACCACGTTACCATGGGAACAGATGCCATGGCATGGTCTGGTCTGGTCTGTCCACTGGTGTTTACCCAGCCCCAACAAGTCAAACACAGGCTTACTGTGGCAGAAGGAATTCATGCTTTACAACATTTATCATAATTGGTATTCCAGTGAATGTCACATCTTCTGACCCATGTTTTCCCTTTTTAATGTGCACATGTTGTGCTGACAAGGGACTGAAATGACATTCAGGGTGACAGAATTTGGCCAGGGCTCTGATAAAACAAGAGATCTCTTTTCTCCCCAGAGGCCTAGAATTGCAGAACTGGCTGTTTATCCTGCAGTATCTCTCAGCAGATCCACAGACTCACTCCCCCAGATCCAGATTCACACACATACACACACACATTCACAGGCCATTCCAGCGTGGACACCATTGAGTGATGATGAGTCATTATAGAAGGGATGCCCTTTGACCTCCTTCAGTCTTTATGGATCACTCTCTGGCAGAATCATATTCCCTAATGCCAAGTTCCTGTCTATCTGCTGGTCTGTCTGTCAGACAGTCAGGCCCCTTAGTCTCTCTCCTTCTCTCTTACTCTGTCTCCCCTGAGTTTCACACACCAGTTCATCTCAGACATCTCTGTCTCTGTTTATTGTAATAACAAACAAGGAAAATATCTCCTTTTCCCATTACCAAATGAACAGATAGGTTTCATTTATTCCACACTTCAAATATATCGACAAAACTGTTGATTTGTGCTAAGAACATTTGTAAATGAACTGTAGGTATTTAAAAATTGACTGTTATCCAGGGGTGTGGCTGTTTAAAAGATTAACTATCTATCTCCTCTACCATACAAGTACCATGTACTTCAGTGTTGGGTTTGGCATGCAGCATCACATCAGCTGAATTCACAGTAATCTAATATATCACTTTGCATGTAAGGGTTTTTCCCTCCAATTTTTTTTTCACTTGCACACAATTTGTGCAATTTCTTTATTCATGGTGGAGCATAATGGCAGAGGAAAGATGAGAAAAGAAGTCAGTTTAAATTTCTACACATCTTTTCACTTATTCTGTGTTTCTTTGTTAATCCAATACTACCAGTATACCAAGGGCATTCTTCATGGATCAGACTTCTAATATGTTTGTTGTGAGTGCTACCATTTGATCCTTCTGTCGACAAATGTAATTTGTTTGCCCTGATTTGATCAGTTGCAGCAGCGTCATTCCTTGCAGACGGGTGCATGTAAACCTTCCATACAAATGGAGTTAAAATGTTTTTTGCGTCTGTGTGCTGGGAAACTCTATTACAGGTGTCCTGGTCCACAGGTCCCTGCTGGCTCTGATAAAATGCTCTTTGGGTGTTAATATAATTCTGCTTGTGCCTTGCTTGTCTAGTAGCCTCTGGGATTTAAAAACTGGCTCTGAAAGGCAGAAAACAAAGTGTGGATCTAAACTGTACAATTACATTGGTGGAAAGTTTGAAGGGCACTTACTGTTGTAACACAGTAGCCTCCATTGGTACACCAAAGAATGATGTTGTGTAATTACTCTCAAGAAGAAGGTTATGATTTCATTGCCGTTTGTTTGATGGCGAGTATGTTAGCTTGTCTGTCTGTCTGTCTGCAGGATTATACAGAAAACCTCAGATTAATATTCTTGAAACTTCAAGCAGGGGTCATGGGCCAAGGAATTACCCTTTAAATTGTTGGATGAAGAGTGAATTTTTTTTGTATGAAGTGTTTTCTTTAAACAAGCATTTTTATATTTGTGCACCGTAGTGAGACTTGTAAAGTGGTACTCCCAAGTTTAGCAAATGACAGTAACATAGAGTTACACTACAGCAGGAGTATTCAGGAACCATAACTGCACATGAAACAGGCAAGCTGAGGTATAAGTCAGAAAGTTAACTGCTACTTTTTTTTTTTTTTTTTAAATTGGTCATTCAAATTAAAACACATTAAACAGTTTACCAACATTTAATCCAAAACTCCCACAACTGTCCCTAGTTTTATGCAGCACAGCTGGTCTTAGAAAACAAGTGACCCATTTCAGCCCTTCTGGGGTTCAGAGACATAGGGTACATTCTATGTCACATTGTCAGCTAACCCAGAGTTCTGCACATCAAATACAGGTATGATTTATGTCCGCTGTCTCAGCCTTCAAATGTTCTACTCAACAGAGATGCTTGCCAAATCCAACCACAGTGGTAATTTGTCTCTTTAGATGTGTAGGAGGTAAGGGGTGAAGGTCACTGAAATGAAAATGACCAGACTTGACTTAATTGTTGTATCTATTTGCAATTTGAGACAGGATGTCGGTGCGAATGTCTGTCTGTCTATGTCCATCTGTCCTGTTTCTGTCTTGGCGGCATGTTTTGTGTCCGCAGGTCGAGACTCTGGCTGCTGTTGGCCATTATGAGCACTGACCTGATCCAGCATGGGCATGGGGTTCAACAAAGATCTGTTTTGGCCTGGTAGTATCATTATCATAACACACAGCCTGATGGAGCAGACGTCTCATGTTTCTTTAGCCCATTCAATGTTATTTGTTTTGTGAAAATATACTAAGAAGTCAGATATTTTTAACACACATACAATTTTACACCTATTTCCTCTCCTGTTTGTCACATATGACAAGGTTAATCCTGAAAACTGCGGAGAGAAGTACTTCCTGGGTGATTACATTTATCATGTATAATTAGGAAGTTCTGCTCTGTCTACACGATGACCCTTAACCTGTAGTGTGAAAGTTGTATGCTGGTGTTGCCAGGTACCCAGATCCTCTATTCAGATCAACCAACTCATAGTATGTTAAACAGACTTTCTTTCTCAGCCCTTTGCCTCAAGAAACCTTTTGTCATGTAATCACAATACAAGATAAATGAGAACAATCATATTTGATATAATACATTTGACTCTTGGATTATTTGTTCTAATATCGTACAAATATGTAAAACCCTCAAACTGTGTCGGATACCTTCCCATCATACTTCACAGAAGCTACAAATCAGTAATAAATCATATTGTCTTGCTGTATTTAAATGTGAACCTCCAGGATGGTGATGACAAAGTAGCATATTTTAAAATTGTAGAAATAAATTATTAAGGTACTGATATTTAACACTTCTACAATGAAATGTAATGTTTGACACAGGAAATTTTATTTCACAAACATCTACTAAAGCAATTGGAGTAGATTAACATTTATTATTCATTGGATGACATGATGTTGCATTGTGACATTTTAACATTTAATGCAAGAACTTTTAATACATGAACCAAACAGAATGTGAAATCCTTATCCTCAAGATTTCTTTGGTTATTGAATAAAGCCTGATGCATCTGCCTGGACTCTACTTTTCTAATTATTTGACCCTGAATCTTATTTTGTGTTCTTCTCCTTATCTTTCTCTCCTCCTGTGCTGTGCAGTATGTTTTGTTCTTCCTTTTCCTTTGCGCTTGTGCCTTTTTTTGTGGTATAATTCCCACCTATTATTTCTGTCCTGAGCCCTCATTAGTCATGTCGCTGTCAGCCGCCAGCTGCAGGCACACAGACACATGGCCACAACCGCACATTTTCATACACATGCACAGGTATGGAAGTCATCAAGGCAAGGTCAAAGGTCTGCCTCATTACCCAGCTCCAGCAAAAACTTTTTGGTGTGTTTTATGCACTGGTATCAAAAAAAGCTGGGTGGGGGCGGGGGGGTTGTGAGTATATATAAAAAGCTAAATAAAGAAGATTACAGTAAGAGTAAGTAACAACACTGATAATGAGTAAATGAGTGGGAGGATAAGAGAGAAAACAGTTTTTTTCCCCAGATCTGTGTCTGTACTCATTCCCCTCCAATTTTCTTGAAAACAAGATTAACATTTCACAGTCAGACAATAGGAAATTGTGGTCAGTTGGAAGGGAGTTGGATTGGACTCTGAGGATGAGGAGTCCACAGGTCTCACAGTACCCTCATCACAGATCCTGCTGACGGTATACATGACTGGTGTTTCCTGACGTTAAACACAACATCTCTAAATAAAGTCATTAGGAGAAGTCCAACAGAAGGCCATTCATTCATTCTTCCTCTCCAGCCCTCTTTCTCTGTCTCTCTCTCTCTCTCTCTTTCTCACACTCTGACACATACGCGCACGCACTTTTTTTCTCAAACCCACTCTCAAACACTTGCTTGCATACTACAGTACTGGGGCTTCATACCTGTGAAAGACATGTCATGCTGACATGTGACAGAAAGCAAAGCAGGAGTATGTCTGCATGTTCAAGTTCAGCTTGGGAGGTCAGAGGGCTGTGTGTGTGTGTGTGGGTGTGTGTGTGGGGGTGTGTGTGTGTGGAGACATCACCTGGGAGCAGTCAGGGGGACACTGGTGATGCAGACTGACGGGGGACATAAACACTCTGTCGTATAGAGAAGGAGCCCATTGTCTCAGTCGTCGCCATGTCTGTCGAAGTGTGTAATGGAACGATCTGTCTTTGTATATTTGTCTAATTGCCCAACCAGTCTGTCTGTCTTTCTGTCCTCTGATAGGTCTGTGTCACTACTTTACTCTATCTCTGTTTTTCTTGTCCTCATGACCTCCTTTTAATCTGTGTTTACAGATATGCTTTAGACATCAAGAAAGCTGTTCTTTCCTCTTTTGCGCTTGTTCTTTAAGGAGTGCTGGATGACTGCATCTTTCTCTCTACTTTTGTTTTAATCTTTCTTAAATGAGTACAAGTAATTATACATTTTAATTATATATATATACACAGCATATAAATATCAACACACTAAAAAAATTAAAGAGATTTTGTTCACAAGTTAAAACTGGACGCTTTAAACAAACAGACTTTTCTGCTTGTGTCTCAAAAGCACAACACTCAGGAATTTAACTCCCATAGTTATTGACAGGTGGAATTGTTAACATGACCAGCAGTAAAGAACAAGCAAAGGAATTATTAGTTAAGGGTTTTCAGAGCTGTGGCTGAGCTCAGAAAGGAGGTAAAGGTGTGCGGAGGATATGAGTTCTTTAGGTTTGAGGTGCTGGGTTTGTGATGAAGTGTGTGAGATTAATGGGAGGGCAGTAGGAGTGAGGTGTTGAGGATATGTTAGATGGTTTTTGGGGATTTGTGCATGTCTGCATTTGTTACTGTCAATCTGTTTTTTACTCATCTCCAAGCATGCGTATGTTAGCAGATTTGTTGTTTCTCACAGCTCAATGGAAATGATGACAGCTCACATTTTTGGTGACTTTCTCTACTGAATTAGGATGTGACAAAAATATGTTAAGCCAGCATCTTATGTAGCATAATCTTTATATGTATACTCATATAAATGTATGGCTGTTTTCTTCATTCCTGAGTAAAATTTAATTTAACAGTAGAAACAGGTGAAATATATGTAAATACAAAGAGAGTGATAAAATACCACAATGTCAAATTGCAGGCATTACAGGCATGTAAAGCAGTGTTTAAAGAGCACTAGAAGTTCACTCTTACCTTGCTGTGCTAATCACACAGTCCTCATACCACCTTGTCCACCTTGTTCAATCAGGAATATTTTCTTTTTTTTCCTTTGCCACTTTTTTCTTTACACATGTAATTAATGGCAATGCCATGTTTAGCAACACAGAGGACTCAAGTGAACTAATAATCCAATTAGAGTAATAAGCAAGCTGGTGATTGACACTTCAGTCAAACACTCAAGGGTTTTTACAGCCAACCCAGATGGACATGTTTCTGTGTTATGGCCTCGTGTTCTCACACACACATTAAATAGTTTGCGCGTCTCATTTCTCTCACAGTAATACACGGTGTCTGTTTATTGTAGATGTCGATGTTTATACTCTTTGCAAAGCAAAACAAACCCAACTGAAGTGTGAGGTGATTCTAAAATAATCCACCTACTTTGGGACACATCAACAGTGCGTAGTCCCTCTTTGTATTATTAGTTCCTTTTAACTTTAAGTATTTACTTAAGCATTTGCTGTTTTTGATGGATATTCTCTCCCGCAAGATAAAGGAGAAAAAAAATAAACACCTGGCCGTATAATAGTGCCTTACAGAAATTGCACAGTTAAACTTGTCTTTTGACATGGGGCTTTCTCCACTGTAAAAATGTGCATAATAAGCATGGAAAGTATTGTATGAATACAGTTTGTGTCAAGCATATATATCTTTATAGTGGGAATATGTTACTTAGCATTGTATATTTTTATGCAACTTGTCACAAACAGTGTAATATGACAGTTTTGCTTAGGATTGGCCACCACTAGAAAGTGCTTAGTTTACACGCCTTGTCCTCAGACAAGGTCACACATGTTACAGTTTATCAGAATGTCAAAACAAATTATTTTGTTTGTATATCTTTTCACACTGTCTAGCTTTTTTCTCCATTTTGCCTGTATATTAGCGTTTGTATAAATACATCATAGAAATGCACACAATGGCTAAGGAGGGATGGATGTCAGTGGTCAGAGCAGATAAGAATGACAAAGCTCCCCACTAAGCCACGTCACCTCCAGGCCTCTCACCTGCCTGTCTGTCACACAGATGCACTCAACCATCACAGAGTGATTGTTTGTGCCCATGCATGTGTGTGTATGTGTGATTGATGCGCACTGCCTTCCATCAAAAATCCCCCCTCCCACTTTTCTCCCTCTTGTCCCACCTCAGTCTGGACTGTCAGAGAAAAAGGAGGCCTTGGGAGATAGCAGCGCTCTCCCGGTCGGCCCTCCGCCTGCTCTCTCTCTCTGTCTCTTTTTCTCTTCCTTGTGCCAGTCACCTACTGCTGTGGGAAAAGCAGAGGAGATGAGGCCTTAAAAACAGATCATTGTCCGCCTCCTAGATTAAAGCCAGAGAATGTGAGCATTGTCCACTGAATGGCTAAACCTTCCTGCTGTCACTCAAACGCTGCTCTGAGCGCTACTTCATGTCTAAGAGGCTTATCTGCACTGAAAGGCCCCTAGCTGCTCTGGGGAGAGAGGACGTAATGAAGCGTATTTTTTTCCCTCTGTAGGGAGAAACCTGCTGCTGGGGGTGGTGGTGGAGTTGTTCATAGTTATGGACGTGTACAGTGTCCAGGGACACACTACCAAGTTATAAGCCAAGGTAAGAAT
>JAQQAE010001090.1:0-27399 GCA_029823295.1 Pseudamia nigra
GATGACGTCAGTACACGCCCTATCGAGCCCTGGCGCGCAATAGTGTGAGCACAAACGCGCAGAATTCTGGAAAGGTGCAAAGTGGGCCCCGGCACGGCTCGAGCCAAAACGGCCCTAGTGTGAGTACGCCCTAAGACGACATCTGAGAGAGAAGGACTGAAAGAACAAAAAACTTTTTCAAAGGCCACATCTACGCCCACACCACAAACTTGCCTGTTTTCACTTTCCACCAAATATTAAAAGGTAGAACAAAGGTTTATTCTCTGACGATAAAAAATGTAAATAACTGGGGGTCCTGATGGCTTCCAACGTTACTGACATGACAAGGAGACCTCGCTGGAGTTGTTTTCTATGTGGTATTCTCTGGACTGTGATGACTGGGTCTTTCAACAGGACAACACTACAGTAACACTGCCTGATGATGGACTTCTTCCAGGAGAATAACATTGCTCTTTTGGGCCATCCTGTGTTTCCTTGATCTGAATCCCACTCATCTGAATCATCTTCTTGCTTGTTTTTACACATTTCATTTCACAAGATGCACAAAGGTGCCCCTCTCGAAAACACAGACTGACAGAAAGTCTCATCATTTGCGGGAAGCATTATTTTACAGATGACAGAATATGTCGTCATTGGCGGGGAATGAGTTAATACTGAAGAAACCCAACTGTGATTTTTGGAAGATGTAGTCAACAAACAACATATTTTATATTTTATATTTCCAAAGTGGCTCAGTTTCGCTTTGCTGACAGCTTTAAACACTCACGACACGCTCTCATCAGATTCACAAAGTAGTCGTATGGAATGGTTTTCAAATCCCAAGAATCAAGAGTTAATTTGTCTAATTCTTTGCTTACTTCATTTAGACCAGATCAGTTGTTTTCTGAGGCTGGTAATTCCAATAAATGTGTCCTCTGCAGCAGATGTAGCTGTTTGTCTTGGTCCCCATGAAAGCCAGTTTCATTATAGTGTCAGGTGGTTTTGGCGGCTGCACTTGGAAGTTTTCAGATTGACTAACCTTCATTTCGCAACATAATGACAGACTTTTTTCTTCACTGCAGAAGCTGTTGTAGCACTAATAGGGCTGTTGACTATATAAAGCTGTCAAAGCTATATGTGACGACTTTGGACAAGCTGAAATACAAGCATGTTCTTTTTTTGTCCATCCATTATCTACCCCTTAATCCTCGCAAGGGTCAGGGGTGGGGGGTGCTGGAGCCTATCCCAGCTGACTTGGGGCAAAGGCTTGGTACATCCTGGATGAGTCGCCAGTTCATCACAGGGCTGACGCATAAACAGACAACCATTCACGCGCACATTCATGCCTATGGACAATTTAGAGTGACCAATTTACCTAACCCCTAGTGCATGTTTTTGGTTGTGGGAGGAAACTGGAGTACCTGGAGAGAACCCACGCAGACACTGGGAGAACATGCATTTTTACTGGTATAATAGCTAAAGCTAATGGTCTGTTACTGTGTCTGGTCTTTGTATAGAATAAAAACCTTAGTACATTGTTTAAACTCTATTCATTCTATACATTTACTTACAGTACATTCTCACAACTTATTCCACCTCATCTATTAACCTATTAATCTATTATGCAGGAAGAAAATGATATTTCTTAGCATTTACACTGTACAGATTTTGCTCTAGGTGTTGTAGAACAAACTTAATATGCCAGAAGCCTCCTCAGCCAATCGTCAGTGAGGAGCTGCTGAAAAGCCCCAGTCAAGGGGAGAGACTGCAGAGTTGGGGTGTGGGTGTGGGGTGTGGGGGGTGACTCGCTGCCAGGCCTCCCGCTGATTAGCTTGATTAATTAGACCTAGACTTTATCAAAGTGATATTTGGAGTTTGTATGCAAAGAGGCCCCCGGTAATGATAGCAGTTGTTGCAGTACTTTTGCTGTCACTGTGCCTGTTTGCTTTTCTCTCCCCTGAGAACAAACATTTACTGTTTTTTTTTCCACATGCTGCTCTCATAACCCTGGTGATTGACTTGTTTGAAAAACTTCTGAAAACACATTTAAAAAAAAAAATGTGATTCTATAGCTTTGATTTGTCAACATCAGTGTTTAATTAAATGAGTGTCACTCTCACTTTGGAGTTTGTTCTCGTAATAGATTTGACTTACTGGCTTTTGCTAGCTTGTGGAGGAACTTGTTTTCATAAACATTCATTCAGTCCTCGCCTCAAATCATGGGAGACATCCTCTTTTTGGCCAACTATGCGTTGCATGTCAGTTTCTGCCAGAGCCATAAATGTCACTGTGCCAGAGACCAAAACATTTAAATGTTGGACATGGTTTAACTCCCACCGTGAGGATTAGTGTTATAACCGCTGGAGAGAAATGTACTGGTGCCTCTATCAACAACTTCAGCATATTATGAATATCTTTCATTTATACTTGAAATCACAAAGTGGGGTCATGATGCTTGTAATGACTTTCTCTCAGTGCACATTTTCCAACTCTAGTGATGAGCATGCAACAAGGCTCCGAGCTGTCACCAGGTGACCAATCACGAACCTGGACAAGTGCAGTGCCACATATTTATCAAAAGAACACACTTTAGTTTTCAGGAAACGAGAGCTCAAAAATGTAATAGAGCATAAATGCAACTCTAGCTTGCTACAGCCAACGGCAAGAAGGAAAGCTGACAACAAGCCCATTAAGGTGCATTTCATTAAAATAATGTGTTGCTTGTGATTCTTTTGGTGCATAACAAAAGATTAATAACGGGGCAAGCTGGAAACTCACATCTCCCAAAGCCTTTTCACCTCAAAACCCAAAAGAGAAATCACTGAGAACCAAGCTTAGAAAATACAAAATGAACTGCCATAATGTTGACATTTTTAGTGACTCTTCCACCATCAAATTATAGTTGAATAGACTTTGCACTTTGCTTCCTAATGCACATTAGGGATGATTCACAGGCTCAATCACGGCTGAAGATAATGTCAGCAACTGCAGCTTATAGTGTTGGTAAGACACACTAGTCATGGACCAACAGAACACACAACCACATGTGGCACATGACTGAATTTCTTTTAAGAGCATCTTTAATGGGAAAAAAAATAAATCTTTGGCCTTCACAAATACTGATCCTCCATTGTCTAATGTGTTCATTTGCAAGCTATTTTTACTGGATGACATCTTACATAGATACACCTATACCTAGATGCATTTCTTGTGCATCATTTTTGTCTTATTTCATCTTTTATGAATAGAATCCAGGTTAGAAACAGTTAGTATTTCATTGCAGACAGTATGAACACGACATATTTCTGTTTGGTCCCCTCAGTGTTATTTTACTTGAAGATATACAGGCATTCCTCAGATTTGGTATTGTTACATTGCTACATGAGTAGAATAATCATTTTATCATTAAATATGTAGAAAACTGGCAAAGTCTTCAAAAATATTAGGACTGGGCAATTACATGATCATGATTAGTGGCCGTGAAAATTTTCAGGTTGATTACAGTGATCAGTTGTGAGCATATTTACTCCATCAGACATGGCGGAAATGTGTGTTTGAGGCACTGTCTAACCAGCAAATCTGCTTAATCATTTGAAGAAATACCAGCCACGTGATTACTGTACACGGAAAGCATGAAAATATGAGCGGAGCCTGCTACTAATGCCAACACACATAGCATTAGCTGTTCAGCAACTGCTAGTTGTGCTGCCACTAGACCAAAGCAGTGATAATGTTTACATTTACATGTTTACATTTTAAGGTATCGTTATTGTCCCCAAGGGGGCAATTTGTTTATTTTGGGTCTTGCATACCTCCAAAAAGTCAGGACTGTAAACTAGTTCACAGTGTTATTTTATATTTTTCTACATTTGTTGTACTGTTGAGTAAAAATGTTGTTTATATGTTAATCTTATTTAATTAGCTTTTTTATTTACTTTGTATGTTGACAAAATGTTGAACTAATCTCTAGTTTCTTTTTCAGTGCAGATGCTTTAAAACTGGCACTTTCAAAACAATATAAAAAGTCTTGATAATAATCAAGATCAGACGATATGAAAAAATATATTGTGATAATTTTTTTTTGCCACATCGCCCAGCCCTATGACTTATACAGCTTTACAGACTGTGTGGCTTATGTTTGGGTTGTCTGTGGTCACATACAGAGTTCTGCTGGCTTTTTCCATTATACAAGGCGGTGATTTTCAGTTTGACCATGCTTCCTGCATGCAGAGGCAGCAGGAGAAGAGGTGCATGCATCACGTCCACATCGTATCCACGTGTATGAGCCGCACCATGGCTCACCTCTTCCAACCTCACCGGGAACAGAGCGGTGTGCTGGTTCAGTTGTACTCACATTACCTAAATCTGCATTTTAGGAGTGAAACACACTTAGGCACAGCACAGAATGGCATTGTGAGAACACCTAAATAACGGAGTTAATGTCTGACTGGAAAAATGATCACATTAAAACACACTTTTATTTTCTTCTTATTATTAATATTTATTTTTAAATATGCAGAAATACACACAAACCATGTTTAAAGGAATAATGCATATTCCATGTATCCGTCCTACAAATGTATATAGCTGTTGCAGTATGTACAGTGCACTTCTACACCGTCACGTCTTCAGTGTATTTTGCACCTCTGAGGTACAAGCCAGGGGTCTATATCTTACACGAAAGACCGGGTTTGTGTCAGTCACTGGCGTAGCTGTTTTATTGTGGAAGATAGCAACACTCCACCCACTTGTCTAGTTTTAAGACCAACACGCCCTTAGGGTGGCAGAGGGCGTTACTGTCTCAGAGGTGTGGGTGCACGGCAGAAAGCGGTCACTTTGGTTGAGGCCAGATAGGACTATGCCATCCACTTTACAGCAATGCACCGGGTGGAAGATAGGGCCTATCTAAAGGCGTGTTGTTTGTTCGGATTGTACTCCATCTGTCCACTGAGTAGTGATCCATTTCAGACCCGTACATACTCTGAGAAGCTGCAGTGCTCCTGGACTAAACAAAGGCATCTTTATGGCACAGGGAATTCAACCCTGATTTTTGTAACTACATCTTTGTGTGTCTGCGCTGGACAATGTTTTGCCGTTGTGATCCCCTGTCTCTATGGATCTGTCAGTGATATGGGAGTCTAGTGCCCTGAATATTAATGATCCAGTCCTGCCCAGAGCTGGACAACCAGCGCAGGTCAGCTTAATGGGCTGTGGTCATAGCGTTACATACAGTGATTAATCTACACACCGCAGGCTGTGGTGATAATATAACGCATCTGGGTATTGGGAATATCCAGTCCTTTACTACACGTTTATTTTTGAGGTTTCCACCAATTTTCTATGTATTTAATGACAACATGATGATGCACACCATGACTTTCCTCCTGACAGTCTAAACCTCTCCTCATATGCTCCTTCTGGACCAAACTATATTTAAAGTTGTCTTGTTTTCATTGATTTTAAGCTTCCTTTTAGCCCTTAACTTTTCCCGTCCAAACTGTTTCTATCCAGACTATGGCTGTGTATTTGAGAATAAAATGTGACTGAACAGGCAAACCATGAAATCTGTTGTATTTATGTTGTCTACAATGAAATATAAGTCAAACATCAATACTTATATTTAAGTTGAAGGTTGTCAGATCAGGTTCAGACAGTTTAGAAAAAATCAGGTTCAGACAGTTTAGAAAATAGCAGATAAAAATGTGTAAAATTAGTGTCATTTATTGTTGATATCAGCTGATTACAATTATGTTTGTTGTATTAATGGTTTTGGTTGTTGACCATCAGATTGTACAATACTTACATCTGACAGCAGAATTACACACAGTATTTTGCCAACGCTCAGGATCTGGTATTGACCCGTCAGACCTTTACAAAGGTCTACGTGTTTTGCATGCATCCTTCTTATGACATTGATAATGTGATAAGCAGGATGAACACCTAGAGATAAACTTTCATTATGTTTGGCGCTATACAAGTACCACTGAATTGAATTGAAATTCAATTAATGTTTATCCAGGAAAGGTGGGACAAGAGTATGGACAATGACGTGCAGCAGAGGGATATGGGCTGGGTTTGAGCCTGGGCCCCTGCGACCGGGCCTGGGCCATATGGGTGTGCGCTGCCTGGTGCTCTACCAACCAAGCTACCGAGGCACCCCTATACTAGAATTATCGTTTCTAATATAATATTTTGGCACTTATTCTGTCCTGTAACTCTTATCGTATACTGACATGGAGCAACTGTGACCACACAATTTCCTCTGGGATTAATACACTATTTCTGATTCTGATCACTTTGTTATGTCTGTGACCCATTTTTGATCCCAACCTGAGTTTGGGAAAGGCTGCTGTAGGTGAATTGATTGGTCAGTGTTTTAACACTCCCTGGTGCAGATGGGGAGTGCAGCATAAGTTCCCGCCGTGATTTACATTGGTAAGAAACAACCCGTGTTTACTGCTGCAGAGGTTTAAAGGCACTAAGGATAAGTCACAGTGAAGCCAGACTTGGAAATAAAATAACCTTCATGCCAAAGTCAGTATGGGGGCAGAACTTGCAAATATCCACCTTTGCATTTTTCTGTTTGTAGGATTGAAAATAATAATAATACAGAAAATATGTGCACAATATGAATGCATAAAAGTCAGAACTAAATGGATAGTATGCAGAACTACACACTGACCATGTTGTTTAAAGGAATAATGCATATTGCATGTACTGTATCCGTCATATTAAGTATATTTCTTGTAGGATGTACACGTCTACATGGTCACTTGTCTTCAACGTGCTCTGTGCCTCTTGACATACCAGCCAAAGCACTATTTTTTTACGCCAAAAACCAAGTTTTTGTTGGTCACTGGCGCAATTGTGTTTTTGTGCATAAGATGGCAACGTGCCAGCTGCCTGTCTAATTTCAATACCAACACCCCTCTGTGGTGCTCAGCACTTTGGTGTCTCAGAGACGTGGGTGTGTAGCGGAAAGCGGGCATTTTCCTGAGGCAAGATAGGAATATGCCGTCTGCTTTTTGCTTTACAGCAATGGGGCAGGTGGAAGATGGAGCCCTAGGTCTGCTGCTTCTTTCCACAGTGATTTACACTGGTAAGAAGTAAACCAGGTTTACTGTTTCAGGTCTCTGCAGAGAGGTTTAAAGACAGAAGGATGTCAAGGAGAAGCCAGACTTTATTAGACCAAACATCTTACATGTGTTCATCTCACTTATCGCTCTTTCTTTATTGTATCAACAATAGCTCAGGCATTTCCCTCCTGTCCGAAGAAGTAGATCTTGACCACTGAACACCATTGTCACATTGGTACACACAAACCTCACAAGTACATGCATTGTGCTTGAGAAAAAGGGCGCAGTCCTTCATGTGTTTGTTTATCAGGTTTGTTTATCATGCGTGCAGATAAGCCTTTCAGACAGACTGGCAGATGGGCTGTGTGTGAAATTACTTTTTCTTTCGTTTTCCAATAACTTCATATAATATCTACCATTTCTCTTCTTCTGCTTCCCGTTTGCACGTACACATTGCCTCTCTTTCAAATATACACACACACTCTCAATTATTCTCTCTCCCAGACACATATCACTTTACTCTCTCACCCTTTATGTTCAATCAATCTCTCCCCCGTCTTCCCCTACTGGGAACCAATCACAGAGCCAATGGTGGAAGGCATTTTCGGTGATTCAGAGCGTTGTTGTGTCTTTCCCATTAGCTATTCATGAGCTCTCTTTGCTAAGGTCTGTATATACCTGGGATCGCTGCTGCGGCAAGTTTCAGGAGTGAATGTGGATTAAGGAGAGTGTCACGCTTAATACAGGCGCGGGGTGATAGAATGCTTGTTTATCTCATCAACAGACTAAGGGAAAGCGGGTCTTGACCTGCATACATTTGCTTTTACGCCTTTGAAACAGAAGATAGATTAGCTATGCCTGTGGATCTGTTACTCTTTAACATTTTCTACCAACAGCAGCTGTGTGACACTGTGTGCACTTGTTGATGCCTTTGCACCTGTTTGTGAGACCTGCACATGTACAGTATATCTCCACGCTCAACCTTTGTCATCATAACCATAACGGCAGGTATAAATAATAAAAGGAAAGAAATCAAGAAAGATGGGGTGATTGGAATGAAAAAGTGAATGAATAAAAGTGCTGACTGCGTGGGGGGCGGGGGTGGGGCGGCATGATGGAGCGCTCCATCATCGGCTGTGATGCTAAATGACAGCACGGAAGAGGGAGAATGAGACAGATGAGGAGGACGGAGATGGAGATGGAGATGACCGGGGAGCACGTGTAAGGCAAACGGGAGGAGGGGGCATTAAAAAGAGTGAACGTGTGAGTGAAGTGACAGAGTGAGACAGGTGAGAGGTGCTGTATGAACTGACCCGAAATCACTTGTCCTTTTTATCTGTAGTTCAGCTCAGCTCAACTGTGAAGGACGAGGAATACCGATTACTACTGGCTCCGTTTTTGCTCTTCCAGACGACACAATATGGAGGCGGCTGCATGTGGCTGTAAACGCACAACTGTTATTCCTCAGATTCAGATGAACTTTATTTATGTGACCATTAGCTCAAGAACAGAAATCCAGAAGAAAAATGAAACAAGTAATCAGTGGAACCTTCTACAGAAAGACACAGTTCCATCATAACTGCAATCTAGATTATTGCATATTACATATCCAGACAGCAAAGTTATAATTTATAGAATAGAGGACTGTAGCCTCTATAACTGAGATGCTACTGTATGTAAAATGTAAGTGAAAAGAAAATGTAATGATGTGCAAATTTCAGAAACTCATATTTTATTCCTAATAGGATATAAACAACATGTCAGATGCTGAGACTGAGACATTTTACCATTTCATGGAAAATATTAGCTCCTTTAGAATTTGATGGCAGCAACACATCTCAAAAGAGTTGGAACAGGGGAAACAAAAGGCTGGAAAAGTAACAAATCGAAAACAATTAGAGGAGCATTTGACAACTAAAGAGGTGAACTGGTACCAGGTCAGTAACGTGACTGGGTATAAAAGGAGCATTTGACAGAGACAGAGCCTCTCAAATATAAAGCTGGGCAGATGTTCACCAATCTGTGATAAACTCTGTCCTAAAAATTGTAGAACAATTTCAGAAAAATGTAAAATTGTTCAGACTTTGAAGATCCAACCATATTATCAAAAGATTCAGAGAATGTTTCAGTTTCACATTAGTGAATGTTAAGACTTTTGTTTTGACTTTTTAGTTTGTCTCTGAGAATTAGGAATTTTTATACTGGTAAGAGTTCATGTAAACAAATAGTTATTATATAGTAAAGTCTTCTTAATCTCATTAAATATGGCGTGCAATATAACAGTTTGTTAAATTCTATTTTTTAAAATTTTGCTTATTTTGATTTCTGTTAAGTTTAGCTGAGCAATACAATAAGTGAGTGAATAAATATGTAT
Organism: Pseudamia nigra; assembly: GCA_029823295.1. Taxonomy (NCBI): domain Eukaryota; kingdom Metazoa; phylum Chordata; class Actinopteri; order Kurtiformes; family Apogonidae; genus Pseudamia; species Pseudamia nigra. The sequence continues at coordinate 9,430 of JAQQAE010001090.1, forward strand.
GTAATTAAAGTATTGCACATGCAATCATACTGAATATTAAATTTTTACATCACATTGACTGGCTGCCAAGTTTTTAACTTTATTTCCTCCACCAAGGAGGTTATGTTTTTTTCCAGCGTTTGTTTGTCTGTTAGTTCGCAATATTATTCAGAAGGTATGGATTTTGATGACATTTTCAGGTCAGCTTGGAAATGATACAAGGGATGATCAGATTTTGGGGTAATCTGGATCACATTCTGGATTTAGGATTGTTTTTGAAGTACTCTTTACCATTGTAAGATAGGGCTATAGGTGAACCTACTGTGTATTATAGGTGAACTGTAATATTATTCATGTGATTCCAAACGTTAAGGTTTCCATGGTCATGGAATCTAATAATGACGATAAAACACATTTGACACTATTGATTTGTGGTGTAAATAATAATATGGAGGAAGTGAGCTGCTTGGCGGAGGTCTGTATGCGCTGAGTGCTTTCTACTTTACCTTAAATAACTGTTTATTATGTTTCTAGTAAAATGGGGCAGTTAAGGTTATTCATTTTCATGCATGTCAATGGTTATTATAGACTCAACATCAAAACAAGACAACAGACCCAAGGTGCCTCAAACATTTGCACAGTACTGTACAGAAAATAAATGGTAAAGTGTTATCAGACAGTTACCCACAGACTGGAATGACTCTGTGTTGCTATGTTTGCATAGTTTTCAAGCAGAGGCTGTTGGTCGTAAAGTGTGTGTGCATTAGCAAATTGCATCTTATTAACCATGTAAAATTCTGATAATAGTAATAATAGTAACTTCAATGAGGATCCAGCCTGCAACCGTTACTGGAAAGCACAGATAAACTAAGAGCAAAGTTGAATCCAGGGCCCAGTTTACAGGCTGTCAGATACCTGCATGATGATCCGCTACACCGCTTTGGGCTTTTTCCACACACACACATGCAGAAAAATGACCATAAACTCACACATGTACTCTCTCTCTCTCTCTCTCTCTCTCTTTCACACACACACACACACACACACACACACACCATGTTGACTTCCAAATTGTAATAAGAGTCAGGGAGATGAAACTCTGAACCTTGAATTCCTGACTGGCTTTGAAGTTTTCAAACATTTTTCCCTTTCAGCGTTTCTTGTCCATCACCTGTTTGAAGGAGCAGGTGTGCTGTTTTTTTCTCCCTTCCTCTCCACTCCCACTTACAGGGCCTTTACTTGACCATTTTGCAGGGCAAAATAGTAATGTAATAGTAATGATACTATCAGTCTGTGCACTTAAATCATCACAAAAGGCAGCAATTTAAAGACCCAGATTTAAGAGTATTTGATTGATCTGTTTATTCATTTGTTGTTTTCTTTTAGTTTTTTCCTATTTTTGTGGAGCTCACAGATCACTTTGGTCATTCATGTTCGGTTTGTTGACATGCTTCTGCTAATTTAGCATTTTTTGTTCATGAAAGAGATTTTTTTTCATGTTGTTGACAATATTTGCATTTTTGTACATTTTGTTCGATGTTGGCAAACTAGCTAGCAGCAGTCTGTGAAAAGAAATAATTCTTAAATAAAATGCCATTGTGTAGGCATGAGCATCTGCAGAGCAAATAAACATAATGATATTAAAACTAGAAAAATTATACTTTATTTCTCATGTAACACTAATCCATCCTTTTTTAATCTTTGTTCTACAATTGGTTACAACACACCAAATACAAAAGCAGGTGAAGGTTTTATTCATGATAAAATCCTGTGACCAAAATCCTGATTTTGTCAACGTCATGCCTTCCATAGCAGAAATAATTACCCATGATTGCTTTGCATTACTTTAGTTTTTGCAACCAAATCTTCCTTTTTGGGGTGTTAATCCTGTTCTTTGCTCATTTTCAGCGTGTTAAATTGACTTACTTGACAATGCAGAACACTAACATCACAATGACGACGCTGTGCAGCCCTAATTGTAACCTGGAATAAGGAAGCGCAGCTTTATATCCCCCAAGGAAAACAACATCAGCCTCACCCAGACGGAAAATCTACTGTTCACAGCTCGCTCTTCTATGGCTCAGAAGGGAAAAGAAAAACAGCAATTCTCATTTCAGCCTCATTTTAATCTGTATTTTATCTGATAGTTTCTCCTGAAATTCACAAGGACAAAGGGCTGAACCAGGACTCGCACTTGAAACTTCAAGAAGATGCCCTTTTAACTCTAGTATGTGTTATTAAAACTCCAACGCTGAGCGCCATTTTCTTCGCCAACAGGAAAAACAGGACACGTATAACTTCAAAGCTCTGAATCTTATTAAAACTTGAGGAACATTTAACCATAAGAGGGGAGAGACAATTAAATAAGTCATTCTGTAAATACATTTGGCTATTTTTGTCCAGTGGTGCACAAACGTGTGAACGCAATGACTGACTCGTGTATCTACAGTGAATTCAGGTCATGCAGAGTTTCAATGGGTTGTTCTGTCTCTGAATTGTTTGCTGATGACTGTTTTCTTGTCTGCCTGTGTGTGGACGAGACACAAATGTCAGTTTGCAATAAATATCACATTAAACATCAAATTATTATTTTATTCGAGTATAACCCGTTGCCCCTTCGTGCCCCTGGATCACATTGCAGCCATACATTGGAAAATATAGTCTGAGAACACATGCTAATTTATTTTTGAGTTAGAATTTTTAGGTGACCTACGTCTTCCGGAACTCCCCAGGGATCAAAAGGTTAAAGGTAGATTTTTGGTTAGTGAACGCTAATGAAAGCAGGGGGTTAGTTGCAGCTTTAATTCACTAATTATTTTAACGAGAGAAAACAACGTAAAAGATGCAAGACATGAAAGTGCGAACCGTGCTGTAAAAGACGAAAACAACATGCATGAGAAAGCAGTGAGAGAGCGCAGACCTCCACCAAGGCAGCTCAGTGTCTCTTCATAGACAAAACCTACCATTATCAGGTGAACCTGGGCTCGTTTCCTCATAACGGTACTGCACCTAAAAGTACGATTCTTGCATTCATTTGTCCCTCGTTGGATTTTTTTGACCAAAACAAACTAACTACAATTAGCATTTGGACTCACATACTGTACATATCATTATTAGTTCAATAGTTATTCAGCAAAAATAATATTTCCGCAATGGTGGTTTTCTTCTGGATCTAGCTCCGTAAATGTTATAGATACAGTATGTCAAATCCGTGGACACATTACTGAATCAGCAGACTTTCACTATAATTTGGTGCCAGTTTCATGTCTACAGCTTTATTTACTAACTTACAGAAGATAATTTTCCTGAACTCCTGTAAGTACAATGATTCTGGATCATGCTTGTTGGTTTGATAGAATCTATTATGGTGTTTTCCTGTGTTTTTGGCTACATTTTCTATATTTTCTTTGTGGTGTTACAAGGACAAATGTTGAATTTGGTCCTATCTCACGATGGTAAAGAATCCTTTGTGGATTCAGACGATGATCCAGGTCACTACCACAGTCTTATCGATTGTTTTTTATGCCATTTCTGACCTATCCTGAAAACTTCATCCAAATCTGTTTGTAATTTTTCCTGTTATGCTGTGAACAAACAGATAAATAAACTAATGGAGACAAAACCGTCCTCCTTGGTGGTGGTAAAAAAAGAAGAATTTCCTCTTGATTTTACAAAAAAAAAAAAAACAGCAAGTTTAACGTTTTTTGAGTGTGCAGTGGACATTCATTTATGTCTTTGAGGTTTTAAACAGAAATTGAGAAGGAATATGGAATTTAAAAAACCCTCAATTTTCATAGGGTGTAATTAACCATATTACATGTCATAACAAAAATGAACAACAGCCAGAACTGTGGACACTTTTGACATGTTTTTGTTTTTCTCTTGAATTGGTTGAGTCCTACTGGAATGTGGTAGATACGGACAGTCTTAGTTCCAGATTCCGGCTAGATAACAGCACCAATAAATCAAGAATCAAGGGACCGTGTGGCATTCCTTCCCCTAAAAGAATTTGTATCATGCATCACTTCACTCCATGGAAAACACAGAAACGCAGTAATGAGCGACTCGCCCTTCATTAGGGTTGTTTAACTGCAATGGCTACTGCTTTTAATGACTGTTTTTGGCTGATGGGAGAAAAGTACCTGAAAACAACTGCATTTCAAGTTTGTCGTGAGGATTATTTGTGACAGTGAGATGATTAAAGATAATTTGAACAACCATGTTTTTAAACCACTCACTTAAATTTAGAAAATCTGAAAGGAGTCTAGATATACTTATTCCTTCAGCACACAGGCACACTGAGAAAATGAAAAACCTGAGCAATACATTACCCAGCAAACACTTAGGACATGATTCACTGAAACTTCTTTTTCTGTTCTTCCATAGTCATTATCAGTTGAGTTGCTTGCTATTACTGGAAACATCTGTGCTGGAATAAGTGTGCGTCTGACCTCCTGTGTGCTTCACTATTTCTCTGGCGTGTGCCTATAAACGTGAAAGCAAGTAAACAGATGCAAAAGAAAGTCATATTGCATCTCGGCAAGGACGTTTCCCGGTGTTATTGAATTAATTTGAGTCTGTAAGAGGAACGTTTACTGAGACAGAGTCTGCCCTTCAAATGGTTTGTCACTGTACTGCCCTTGTCTAATGGGAGACAAGGAGGGAGGGGTGAGGGCTGAGTTTGGGAGAGATGAGAAAGACGTGGCGAGCGTTGCAGTTTGTGGCAGATGTTGTCACTGTGGAAAGGAGGAAGCGGAGGAAGTAAACATCCACACATACAGTACCCACATACGCATTCTATAAGGAGTCACACAGAGTCGGGTGCTAACAGGACAGAAGCACAGGCTTGATATCAGCTGGTAGATGAAAGGAAGATGGAGGTGAACGTAGGGCGAGCATACTGGAGCCTGATGCGAGCAGGTTTGATAAAAGGGAGATAAAACAATGAAAACTATGAAGCCAAGTTCAAACTGGATGACTAAGTTGGACAGTCGGGAATCTTCTGTTGATTTTTAGTTTATTTTGGCGCCGGGAGAAATGTAGCTGAATGTACCCTACCTGTCAAAAGTTGAGAAACATCTTTTTCTTTTGTGTTTTTTCTTATTATTATTATTTTCAATATTGCACATTGATACGGAGTAGAGGTCGACCAATTATCGGCCAGGCCGATTATCGGCGCCCATATTTGGAATTTTGACGTACAGTACATCGGTATCGGTGTTTTTTAATCCGACGGGCCGATATCAAGAAATCAATTAAAAACTATTTTATTTTGGCTCAGCCGCCCCTCTCTCTTTCTCTCTCCTGCCACTTCTGTCTTCAGCGTTGTTCCGCCCACGGCGCCATCTGATTGGTTAAACAGCCACAGTATGTGTAAGTGGCAGAGACACTGAAGCGGCCCAGCTTCAGCTGTGTTTTGTCGTGTGGTTCTGCACACGACAAAACACGTGTTTGCTTAGAGCAAACACATCTGTCGAAGATAAACACACAAAACTGTCCCGAAATTGTCATAAACATCCCACTGCTCACAACCTCTTCTAACGCTACAGTGTGCAGGAGAATAACGTATGAGCGGCGCAAACATTAGCAGCTCTGCTAAGCTAATAACACCTCGCGACATGTTTGTGAATTACTTGAAACAATGCTGTTATTAACATCGATGTGGAAACAGTCCGTGATTGAAACCTGTGTGTGATTTACAGACAGCATGTAAGAAATTCAATTCAGTCTTGTTTTGTTGCACGGAAGTACGCTGAGATGAAGGCTGACTAGTTTTTAGCATCACATTAGCTTGCCGGTCCTGCTCTCAGCAGACTATGTATTGTCAATGGATTGAATGTATGTAATGTGGAGAATAGTGTGTGTTTGTGTGAAAATCACATGAAAGACTCTACAGCTCACGACTACTACAATAACCTGTGAGTCTAGGATCCATGCACTTCTGGAGATATTTATTTTCTATTTGTTTGGTTGAATAAACATGTGTTAGGCATTTAAACAAAGTTAAGTGTTTGTATTATTCAACATTTTTACGCCACTTTTTCCACTTTTACTGCATATGAATATCGGCTCCAAATATCGGTTATCGGCCTCCTTAGCTACTAATTATCGGTTTTGGTATCGGTCCTGAAAAACCCATATCAGTCGATCACTAATACCGAGGACATTGAAACTGTGAAGGAACATTTATGGAATTATGTAGTAACTGTTGAACACTCCCAGAAGATCCACACATACCTGCATACACATTCATACAGAAGATGTTTTATATCTATTTTAGATTGTCCAAAGTAGCCACATTTAGCTTTGATGACAACTTTGCACACTCATGACTTCCTCTAATCAGACTCTCAAGGTAGTCACCTGGAATGGTTTTCAAGAATTAAATGTGCTGACTACGATGCTGGCAAAGTAGCTACTAGTGGATTCCTTGTGGTGGATTAATAGGAATGAATAAACCGGTGACCTGCCAGTCAGCATGGTCGACAGTCTCATGGTTGTCAAGCTAGTATGTCTGTTCTGTTTTCTTTTTTACCTGTCCCTGATGTTGAAGGGATCTGAAATGCAGGCTGTCTCTCCTATGGTTAGAGAAGCTACAGTTCCTAGCTCTGTAGTAGATACTATTTTCAATTCCGCAAGTGAGTACATGAGCTCGAACTGTGACAAACAATCAGCAAAGAGCTAGATACCCAACAATGTGGACTGCACCTTTAAACAGCCCAGAACATGTTATATGTTTTAGAGTGTCCAAGGTAGCCTCATTTAGTTTTCTCAAGGTGGTCACTCAGGATGGTTTTCAAGAATTAATGTGCTTTAGAGAACTGTGCAGTCCCCGACAACACATCATCGTGTTTGGTTTTGACAGCTCGACTTGGGATCTTGAGATTTTTCAGATTGACGGACTTTCAATTCTTAAAGCACTCATGGACTGTCTTTTCATATCCGTGCTGAGTTTTGTTGTGCAGAGGAAGAGAAGGGCACACAATCAATAACCTTATTAGTGTTACTACAACTACTGTACCATCAAACGCTCTTTGAGATGCTGCAAATTGACAGTTTCAAAAGCTGGTAAATCAAATAAACTCGACTTCTGCAGTGGATGTAGCTCTAGGTCTTGGTCCTCATCAGAGCCAGTTTCATCAGTGTTTGATGGTTTTGAGAACTGCACATGGACACACAAGTTCTTGAAATTCTTTTGTCAAAATGTCAGTTCTTAAAGGACTGTCTGTTCTTCCCATAATATGGATTTGTACAGTGGCTGTAATAGCACTTATATGGCTATGGACTCTGTATCCACCCTACCTCTGCACAAGACAACTGATGGTTCTTTAGCACATTAAGAAGACAAGGAATGGCACGAATTAACTCTGCTTCTGTGTCTGGGCTGGGTATGTGTTCTTTCACAGTTTAGGATGTCTTTAGTGTTAACATACAATGTTGAAAATAAGAAAAATGAAGAAAAATTCCAAAAGAGAAGGTGTGTCTGAACTCTTGACTGGCTGTGTACTCATCATTAATACTGACATAACTGTTTTTCTTTTTGTTTTACCTCATGTTTCATCATTACTTAAAAGTAGTCATGATTTGTCTGTGATTTTAGCTACGTTCACTGATTATGGCAGGTTTTCCATTACATATTTTATTGTAGCCACTGCTTCAGACTTTTATTTTACAGACAACTGAGCTTTTATCATCACGTTCATATAGTTTCTACCAGGTAAAAGTTGGAGCAACAGACTGCAACAGGAAGATTTTGCATCTGCCCATTTCGGTTCAGTCTTGTTGACATTTTGCTATGAATCACATTTGTAAGTATGAAACTTCCCTCAAACTGCAGCAGGGACCAAACAGACGGCTTTTATTCCCAACTCTGTCCCAACTCTAACAGCGGTTCATTTATGCAAAGTGTGAATATGCTCTTTGGATAGTTTGAACTTTCTGGCTGTGTACAGTAAGTAACACAGGGCAGTTGTTACCAAAACTAAAAGAAATTCAAAAATTAAGCAAACTAAGATCAGATGCAGCCTGTCTATAAACTAATCAATGTCAAGGAGATGCTGCAAGCATGGATGATGATGACATGATGTTTTACTGGCAGATCACTGCACATCATCCTTGTGGAACCATTAAGTAGACCAAAAATATCCTGAACCAAAACAGAAGTGCAGGTTTCTGTTCAGGAATATTTACGATACAGTTTACAGTCAACCTAAATAAAGTGCATGAAAGAATTCCCGATCACAATCAGTGTGATTGATGCACTGTCTGCAAGTCTCTGCACACAGAACATGCTGTACTAAATTGCAAATGTCCCATCGTGGAATAGCGGCCCACTCCTTTCTGAGTGCATTCTGGACCTCAGTGATGTTACAGGGGGCAGACATGATCCAAAATGTCTCAAACTGTTCAATGGGGGAGATGTTGGGGGAGGATGCAGGCCAGGTGACCAGATGAACAGCGTCCTGCTGCAGAGTTAGGTGTGCATAAGGTGCGGCATGGTGGGGAGGGTGTAATTTTCATTCTTAACAATTTGCTTTTATGACCCCAGTTGTGCATACACATACCACACTCATTTTTGCTTTATTGGCCATCTGCTCAGAACTGATGAACTCATTGTGATTAATCGCTTGAGGGTTATCAGTATTAAACACGCCACTATTAAAACTTATGTTTCTTTAGTTCTACGGTATACGAATAACATGCCCGTGAGAATAATGGGAAAAAACACTATAAATTCATACAGACTCAGATATGAGACAAGCAAGAGAGATCAAGTCAGGAAAGAGACGACGAATGCCAAAGTGTAACACGAACAGACGGAAGCTTTTGTTTGTTCCTGCTTCAATTAATCTGTGAATTCCACTAAAGGTTGACCGGTGCACCCACAACATATTGGCACTTTATTGTGTTATGTACTTCACGTTGCACATTTGCGCTCTGTTGTATTTTAATGCTGGTATTTGTTGTATATTTGTAGATAACATGGCTGTGTATGAAAGAGGTCAGGGTATGTTCTCAGACCTGCCTGTTTGAAGTAACACTGCAGCACCATGCCTCAGACAAATATCTCTGTGGGGAAAGTTTATTCTATTTTATAGATATATATATATTTATTTATTTATTTTTTGTGGTATCCAGTATTTTGTTATCAGTTCTTATTTGAAATGAAGTTTCACTTTTCAACTCCTAGATCTGTGTAATCGAACCAAAAGAGGACCAGGAGCTCATTGAGAAAACAAAGACGTCCTGTGCCTCAGGTCTCTCTGCAGACTTTCATTTAGCATTTTGGCCTGAAACCTTTGCTCTGATGAATGTAAAACTAATCCTTTAACAAATGTTCCATGAATAGAATATAAGACTAAAGGAGAAATAGGCTTTTTGGATTTTAGCAAACACAGTAATTTGGATTTTGACACTACCGTAAGTGTTAATTCAAAAATGGCTTGTATGACACATGCTTGTTTTTTTTTTTTTTTTTTTTTTTTTTTTTTTACCACATTGTGTGTTTTGGTGTCAGGTTGTTATCATTGCTGTTTTCTGAAGCAGCTTGTGTAATGATGATGTCCCCTGTCTGTCTGGATCACAATGTGCGTTGCCATCAGTTTTGTGCAATCATTTGCACAAAACATATGCAATCATTTGTGAAGATTTGTCAAACAGCACGGAACATAACCTCTGCTGAACACACACACGTTCAGTTATAGTTATACTTGTATCACAGTGCTTGCATTGTTTTCAAACAGAGGCTAGTGGCCGTAAAATGGACACACATTCGTGGACCACAACTTGTGACTCACACTGTTGTATTAGTCAATAATTAATAGAATAAAGTACAGTAGTTCTCTGAATTTAAAGGCATTTGTAGAATACTTGGTGGTAAACTTGTCACATTTTACTGCTTTAGTTGATTCATTTGCTTTCTATTCACAGTTTCAATTGTTCTGTAGATTGCTTTTTCAATGAATTCCATTGTGTAGATTTCAATCTAGTTAGTGCAATTAACTCAGCTGTGTCACAATATGATTCATATTTGTTGAAGTTGAAATGAAAGTTCTATGATTGTTTGGCCTTGAACATATTTGATAAAGGTGAGGTGTTTTTACGTTTTGTACTGTGCACAGCTATGAAAAACATGTGCATCTGTTAGGTAGGTGCTGTCGACTTGTGCTTTTAAGGTGTACGAAGTTCTGTCGTCACCCTATAGGCAGGTCACTAACTCCTTAGGGTCACATGACCATGGTTGAGCTCCCATATGATTGGTTGTGGCCTCATGGCAGTTTGAGAGCCATCAGAGTCCCAGGAGTTGGATTAAGAATTGGCATAATGACACAAGTAGAAGTACTCATAAACCAAAGTACTTGCATAAAAGTCATATCAGAAAAAATTACTCAAGTAGTGAATAACTCCACAATGTGGAATTGATTGCCGCCTGATATATTATACAATATGGTTCATCCATTAGTTTGTGAAGGGTGATTTTGAGGCCAATCGACTTGTCACTTCCTGGACGGTATCTTAGAGCCAAAAACAGGATTTAACCATATTTGGACGAACGGCAGCGGGGCTGACGTACGTAGCATCCATGACAAGGGACTCATATAAATTTTATAATTTAAATAAAAGTTAAATATAACCGGGCCTGTATCTCGCCTTAAACCACTCCTTTCCTGTTATCTCTTCAGTCCCATTTTATTGCATAACAAGGCTCAGCCTCCAGAGGAGCTGAAGGTTTTATTTGTCGTCACAGGAGACTTGGACTCAAAACTTGCAGAGAATTGGCCGCTGACAGCAGCGGAGATGAAAGACACACTGAAGAAACAGCTTAGATAGCAGGGATCCATCTACAGGGGAATATTACTGTAACTTCAGTCTAACTCCAGCCACTACATGAATCTGCAAAAAGCTAAAAAAAACAAAGTCAGCGAATACTTCAGGCTCGTCCCCAGAGAATCGTAAGGATAATATGCAGATCACTATGAAGTCTGTTGTTCTGGCTTTCCTCCTAAAAACGCCCGCACACAAAACAATCATATTAGCGACCGCTACATTTAGAATAGTCTCACTGACTTAACACGGCACGAGACACTCCTCGCTGATGGGAACCTGAGCCTTCAAGACCCAAGGATCAAAACAGCAATTTTACCTCTCAGAATTCATGGCAGCATCCAGTTGGTTTGAGCTGTGTTTACTCTGTCACACGTATTTGAGTAGTTGTTCCTATAAAATGTACTTCTGAGAGGAGATGTTTTAGAGAATACTTTTTAGCCATAAAATAAGCCATAAAAGCCATAAAATCACAAAACCACCATAAAATGACAACAAAATGACCTGTTTGAAGACAATACGTGAGGTTGAAATAAAATTTAAGTTACTCCGTACTTTAAATTTTTTTTATTGCTTTCAACATGGTGCATTAATACTGAACATCCATCCCTGAACCAATATTTGAATTTTTAAAAATGATGATACTGTGGGATGCTCCCCCCGCCTGTGCACCTGCCTCCTCTGCTTCCTGTGCGCTTTCCGCTTTCTTCACCTCCACCACTTTTCTCAGATGACCTTCTCGCTCTCTGCCGACCTCCACCTGCTCCCTCCTCTCTTTAGCTCTGTCAGGTCTGTGAGGTTGTCAGTGATATCCTGGGTGCCGCCGTTTTGATCTCTGCTTTCAATAATGAATGAAAGGATACGATTCGTCAATCACTTCAAAACCACGTAGCCCACAATGCCCCAAGGTCAGGACAGTGGCAGCTGTCGGGAGTGGGATGACGGGTAGCACAGACAGGTGTGTGGAGAAAACGCCTGGGAACATGCACACACTTACACACACCCAGGAGAACGGATGCTTCAGCGAACGACAGAAATGTGACAAAATCATGGAAATGAGATGAGATTTGGGCACAGCTGGGTAGTCTTTCACATTGTTTGATTTCTACTCACTGATTTTAGTTATTGATTCAAAGGTAGCATCAAAATTTTGCTCCAGCATTTAGTTAATAACAAATAATTAATAAGTATGCAAATGTACACTAATCTTTGTGACTTCGTATTTTAAATTTCGCTATCTGTTTTAAAGGTTTCGTGTCTACAGATGGAAATTAGTATAACTGCTATAATCTGGTGTGAAGCATAGGGTCCTTGAGAGACCAGTGCTCCTTTTGTTTATGGTCCCAGCCATGTTCTTCACTCCAAATATGGCAATAGTCTGAATTTGAGAGGTGCCACGTAAACAGCATATTCAGAACAGTGACCAGTGACCAGGGATGTGAAACGAGGCCGATGCAGAAGTCACGTGAAGTTATAATCCTGTTGGCTACTGGGACAGTGTTCAGTGGGCTTCAAAATGCCCTGACTCCCATATAGTCACACTGGACTCCTGTCTGATAACACTTAATGAATACATTTTTGTCATGAGTGGTCAGAGTTTTTATTTGGACCCTGTAATAAGTGATCAGGTGGTCCATCTTTAAATTTTTGCTCTGTTATTAAGCTTTGACAGCAAACATTCTGACAAATTATTGCCGTGCTGGGACAGGTCGCTATGGTAACTCAGCAGTCCAGCAGAGTTGGACTAAGTTGGACCTTCATATCTTCTGTTTCGTCAGTGTTTACACAAACAACACTGTAATATGATTTTGTTTGGTAATGCTTGGGGACATTTTACCAAGGTAAGACTGAAAATTTTTATTTGTATCAGACTTTGTGGTTTGATAGAATCTATTGTAGTTTTGATATCCTGTGTTTTTTGGCTGTTATTTGTGACATTACAAGGACAAATGTTGAATTCGTCCCTATCTCACAAAGTAGTTGACTGGTCTTTGTGCCATTTCTGACTTATCCTGAAAATTTCCTCCATATCTGTTCATAACCGTTTGAGTTATGTTGTGAACAAATAAACAAACACACAGATGAATAAACTAAAGGTGCCAAACACATAACCTCTTTGGCGACGGAGACGAATATCCAACATTTTTTCAGGATTGTGTTTGAAGGAGAAAAACAAAGAGGCACCAGTGAGCACCCCCCCCCCCCCACACCCCCCGTGTATAATTGGGTATGAAGTGCTTCATGTAAACAAGAATACTAGTGGGAGATTCATTTTCATCAGTCATTCAAGAAGCATATTTAGAAGTTGGTCTTTTAATTATAAGGGGAAACGTAGTCACTGGCATTGACCATCGTAACTGTTACTATGACAACATCGAACTACAGTATAGCAACATTGAAACACGAGCAAACAAACATACTTGGATTGACTAAATACCATAGACTGTATATATTATGGACAAAGTGACCATGACGTCACCCATTGGTTTCTGAAGGGCCGTTTTGAGGCCGATCCACTTGTCACTTTGTGGACGGCATCTTGGAGCAAAACAGGATGTAACCATATTTGGATGAACGGCAGCGGGGCTTATGAAGCGGGGGCTCATGGGAGAGCTAACATTAGTCGCTATCTTACTGATGCAGTAAAATTTCACCACATAGTGTCAAAGAAAGTCATATTAGTGTATGTTGAGTGTATGTCATGTATAACTATGTAACTATGAACATGTTGAATAAATAGAAGATATGAAGCTCTGAATCGGTTTGACTTCTCGACAGCGAGCTGCTGCTACAGCGACATGTCAATCAAACCCCAGCACGGCAGTCATTTGTCGGATTATTTGCTGTAATATCTTCATAACGAAGCAAAAAGTTAAAGATGGACCACCACGTTACTTATTAGAGGATCCAAATAAAATGCTTGAGACCACGATGACCCATGAAAAAAAATTATTCGCTTGGTATTTTCAGTTAATTTAGCTAATGCTGCTTGTTAAGGAATGATGTTCAGCACAGATTTTTATTTATCAATCAAACACTCAACTCACTAATGAAGGAGTGTTTCACATACATTGACATTAATATGTATGTATGTGTGTGTGTCGGGAATTAGTTTTTAATCTGTCAAAGAGAAAGATGTCAGCTTCAATTGATTTCCATCCCCTCCTTCCACTCATCCAGCATCTCACACAGTGTCAACAAACGACACATCCCATCCACAGCTCAGTTTAGCATCACAAGCTCATGACTTACTGCTAATTAAGTTACCATATGGATTTTGCACTTTGCCTCATTGCTGTTTTCTCATATGAAAGGATGAGGGGGAAAGGGGAATGTTTTATCAGTAGACCACATTACTTAATTCACAGTGTTCCTTGCAGATATTTACCTGTGGACTCTTTGTTTCTAATAATAACCTGTGTAGAAACTGATAATGACACATAGATGGTATTTTTGTTATCGGTTCTAATTTGGAACATAGTGTAATTTTCCCAAAAGAGATCTGGCTAATGAAAAAAAAGAGGATTAACAGAGAAAGGTCCTTCGCTGCAGGTCAGTCATCATATTCTATGCCTTGATCTATAATTTCTGTAATTATACACACAATCGCACACACGAATACAGTGTAGGTGATTATGTGTGATGTGGGACAGCCTAGAGCCACGTTGTCACACTACGCAGTGTCTGAATGCAGCAGAGTTGGTACCAGTGTGGATCTAGGTCGAATGTAAAGCCCACTGGCTGTGAGATGATGGTAGTGTAGTGATGGTGTCCGACAGGTTCGGGGGCGATAGCAGTTGTCCAAACCATAATGGTACAAGTGGCACACACACCTCCCTGGACTGTCATCTGCTGCCTTCCTAAGAGCAATCATGTACCGAGATTGACTGATTTGAAATGCCCGCCTGAAAAAAAGTTTCTTTTCTGCAATGAGAAAGAGTTGTGCTTTTAATGAGAGGTTGTAAAATGCTTACGGAAAGGAAAGACAAGGAGGGTACAGGGAGCCTGGGGATAAAAAACAAAGCGCAGAGCATAAAACAGGAATAATTATCACCTGAGTGAGTTTGTGTGTGTCATTCAAAAGTATTGAGGTGTTTTCACAGTGACTTGTGCACACAACTTCCTTCAGAGAGAGAGAGAGAGAGACACTGCCAACACAAAGACGTATATATTTCACCCTTATTCTCTCACTCACCTCCTCTGTGTTCCCGTCTGCCTGTCTGCTCATCACTTGATAGGAGCTGACAGTTGTTTTGCGTGAGTGTATCAGTATGTACGTCCTCGCAGATGTGCCCTGTAGTGTGGCCCACCCCTTAAATGTCACTGATCACACTCTCTTCCACCTGATTACCCAGTTTCTCAGTTCATTATTTTCTCTTCATAGTGGGATACGGCAATGAAAACAAATGATGAAGTTATACAAATTGTCAGTTTTAATTTTAATTCATTATTAGTTCAGTAGTTATTCACAAAAAATAATATTTCTATAATGGTGGTTTTCTTTTGGATGTAGCTCTGTAAATGTTGACAGTACATCAAATCCATGGACACATGACTGAATGAGCAGACATTCAGTCTTACAGTAGATATTTTTCCTCAACCCCTGTAAGTATAATCATTCTGGATCACTATATCCAGAATATTATCCATATCTGGATCAAACTTTGTGGTTTGATAGAATCTATTATGGTGTTATCCTATGTTTTTTGGCTACATGTTCTGGCTGTTATTTGTGGTGCTACAAGGACAAATGTTAAATATGTCCCTATCTCACAATGGTGAAGAATGCTTTAAAAAGTCTTCTGGATCCAGACGATGATCCAGATCATCCTCACAATCTAATCCACTGGTCCTTGTGCCATTTCTGACATATCCTGAAAATTTCATCCAGATCTGTGCATAACCTTTCACGTTATGTTGTGAACAAACAGACAAATCAATGGCAACGCAAATATAATAATTCTTTACAGTCTGGTCAGCTTATAAATCCCAGTGCAGTCCCAGAATCAAATCAATTAATCTTCATGCCATCAAACTTCATCCAAATCCATTCATAACATTTTGAGTTATGTTGTCAACAAATAAAAACATAAAAAACATAAATGAACTAACAATAAAACCATCACTTCATTGGCAGAGGTAACCATACCATAATCAGACATGTGTTAATCATTAATGCCATGTTTAAGTTAAATTTAAAGCTGTAAACTACAACACAGCTGCATTAAATATCTAAAAATATTTAGTCTAGTTTGATGTGCAGCTGTTAGAATGAAATAAAATAACATGCAGTGACACAACCTGACTCTGAAACATGCTGTTACACATGAACTTAACTGTAAACACAATGATGTGCGATACGTTTTCACCAGTAGTGGTTTCAATTCCCATGATTCCACACTACTTTAAGGCATTATCAAACCGTGCCTGTTATTATGGTTTTGATCGTCAGATAGGCCTCTAGGACCAAAAATGCCATGCTGTGCACTGAAAATTATGAAATTGCAAAGTAATAATTAGTAATGAGACTGAAACAAAAAGTACCCAAGATACTATGTCTTAACAGTAAATTTTAACAGCCTGACATTTCAGTGAAATGCATTATATAAGAGTGACATTATGAAAAGTCAGATTGAGGAAATAGCTCACATTATGAAACCAGAGGACAAATACAGCCTCAGATATGCCAAATTCAAGCCAAATTGACAAGAAGCCAGTCAGTCAGCAGAGTTTAGTAAACTAACTTTGAAAGTGTCAGTTAATTCGGTGTTGTCCTTGGACATGCTGCTGTAGGTCTGGAAGTCTCAAAAGGTGTGAATGAAAAAGCAGAGTGAGCTCCGGCTGTTCCTGAACGTCTCTCGTTTCAAGACTTTGTAGAAGCAAAGGCAAACGTGTTGACTTTGAACTCTGTAGTAGTTCATGTTAGACTGTTCAGCTCAGCTTCTATTACTCACACGTGACTGTGTGTGTCTGTTTGCGTGTGCGCTGGTAACTTGTCTGCCGGTCTGACATCTGAGAATCAGCACGTCAGGATCAGTCAGTCATGTGTCATCTCCTCATAGACAGCTGTCAGTCACTTCTTGTGGAAATCGTGATTGGAGAAAGCAGGGAATGAGCTCAGAAGGGCGAGTTGCAATTGGCTGTTTGAACACAAGTTACCACCGCGCATTCTGACAAGCAGCAATAAATTAAAGCGGCTGTGGCTCCTGCTGACGAAAGCCCTAGAGCTAAACTCCTGATCAAAGTTCGGCACTGCCTTTCCCTCCATTCTGCTTCGTCTAACAATGGATGGAGCAGGGGAAACATTTTGATGTCTCGGTGCAGGTTTTCTGCAGTTTCTGTCCAAGAGTAGGACTCATCCAGGGCAGTTCATCTCCCACAGGATTCAGTATCAGTGAACTCCAGTTGTGCTATGTCCTGCTGGGATTAGTGGTTGAGTTGAAGCCTGGTGGGTTAGAGTCTGTAGAGTCTGGGCCACTTTGATTTCATCATCAAAGGCACCTGGTGTTTTCTGCTTAACTGTAGGCTTTGGTCAGTAGATTTTCAGTTAGCTCTCTTTAATGGACGTGTCTGAAACTGACAGAGTAAGAAAGACGGCTCTCATGTTGCTTTGTTAAGGCCGAGTCCACACAGAAGTATCGAAACAAAGTACCTGGAACTTTGTAGTTCCTGAGCTCTATCTTGGCTGTGTTTCCCCTGTATTCTAAAGACCTGCATAGAGGCACATTAATCCACTGATATGTGAAAATTGGGAGCAGTTTACACACATACTCTTCTCTAACAGAAGTGGCCATCTTTGGACAAACGACTTGATTTGGGGGTAGATGAGGAGCTATGGATGAACAAAAATGCTGTATGTTTTCATTCTAAAATCACCTAAATAAATCTATATTCTCATCCATTAATAATCCTCTCAGTCCTTCCGTCTGTCCCTCTGTCAGTGTGTGCTGGTGTGTTTTATTTTATTTATTTAATTATCTGGACAAAGGCATATTAATGAACATCTACATGTAAATATGCCAGATTGAAGTAAAAGATATTTCTATCTGTAGTTTCTAGGTGCTCATCTATTACTGATAATGTAAAAGATCTTTTCCTGACATTTTTGTAGCCACATCTTCCAGCACAAGCCGTGGTCCGCAGAGAGCTTCCAAAGCATCAAAGGGA
>JAQQAE010001091.1:0-27396 GCA_029823295.1 Pseudamia nigra
CATGTTTTATTGGGGGGAGGGGGGGGGGGGCAAATGCACGTCCCCTCCACCCCCCCTGGTATCTCCGCCTCTGTGCGTCAGTGTAGACAGACGGAGGTGGACTCATTCTCCAGCCCTGACTCTCTATATGGACTCCTGCTGTCACTAACTCGTCCTGCAGTAGACGTCAGCTTCAGATTAAATGACATTCAGAGGAATCGGTTTCTCTTTGCCTCCACTCTCGTCCACTTGTCATCTTTTCTGGGTTTCCAGTTCTCACCGATGCGCCCCTACGGCAGCCTGCGTGGATCTGAGCCGCGGCGGCGCAGGACCTTTTAAGGCTGGGACACAGCGGACAAAGTTGGGATTATTGTCACTGAGCACCGGAGTGTGTCATTTCTACTTTTTTTTTTGGTGAGGTTTTATTCCGCCGGAGGAGGTCATGACGTCGGTCTGGAAGAGGCTGCAGCGTGTGGGTAAAAAGGCTTCAAAGTTTCAGTTTGTTGCCAGTTACCAGGAACTTGTGTTGGAGTGTACAAAGAAATGGTGAGTACGATTCATTTACCGTGTGAAGGCAAAAAGAGGACGTGTAGGAGGGTTGTTGTGACCCATAACAAGTCTTTATTATGACCATGTCACTTGTCATGTTTGGGTATTTCCGCTACACTGGGACTCCCTCATGTATGTGCATGTGCTCAGCGGTTCAGTGGCTGCAGGTTCGACTCCCCGACCCGCCCATCATGATAGTCTACTTGGAAATGGTCCACACCAAAGCCACAAATGTAGTTTATTAGTCGTCTATGACGGCAGTGTTTACAGCCGGACTAGCCGAATTTGTTATTATGGTATACTTTTTTGTTCATTTGTTTATTATTTTATCCATTTTTTAAATATTTAAAAAAAATGTGTACATTTTTGAATATTTTTATTCATCTTTTTTAATTCATCATCTTTATGATTTTCTTCATTTTCTTGAATATTTTCTTTTTTAAAATTCATTTTGATTCAGTCGATTTAATCATTTTGTGATTTTTTTGTTCATTTTCCAGATTATTATACTCAAGTTTGTCTTTATCATATAAGATTTCTAATTATATTTAATAATTTGGCTTATTTTTGTTTTTTTTTCATTTCATCTATTATATTATTTAATCTAGCCAATTTTCTTCATTATTTGAAACAGTTTTTCCTTAATTTTTGTTTATTATCTAGTTCTTTTTTGTTTTTGTTGATTTAGTGCTTATTTTGCTGATTTTGAATCTGTATATCTATGATGTTTTTGTCAGCCTTAGTTTATTTATCTGTTCGTTTGTTCACAACATAACTCAAAAAGTTATGAACAGATGTGGATGAAATTTTGAGGGTAGATCAGAAATGGCACAAGGACCAATTGATTAGATTGTGGGAGTGATCTGGATCCAGACAAATTTGAAAAGATTCTTCACCATTGTGAGATACGTCGGACCAAGTTCTTAAATTTGTCCTTGTAACGCCAGATATAACACCCAGACAATGTAGCCAAAAAACACAGAATAACACCATAATAGATTCCATCAAAGATTGATCCAGATATGGGCAATATTCCAGATATGGTGATCCAGAATGCTTATACTTGCAGGCTTGAGGAAAAATAACTACTGTAAGGTAGTCAAATCAGCTATAGACATGAAACTGACTCCAAATTGTAGTGGAAAGTCTGCTGATTCAGTGATGTGCCCATGGATTTGAAGTATCTTCAACATTTATAAAGCTAGATCCAAAAGAAAACCACTATTATGGAAATATTGTTTTGGTGAATAACTATTGAACTAATAATGATACAGTATGTATGTGATTCCAAATGCTAATTTTAGGTTTTCATGGCCAAAAAAATATAATAATGAGGCTCAAATGTACTGTAGTGGCCATTTGACCAAAAATTAATCATCGAACTCAAATTTAACATAAATCAAGTATAAGTAAATGGTCAAAAAAGGTTTGTAGTGTACGCAGGCATAAGATGTCCATTGTCCAAACCAAAGTTCTCCATTTTTTTGTGGTTTATTGAATCTAAACAGAAGAAAGCAAACAAAGAACAGCGGAATCATGGTTCCTGTATGTCTCTCTTGCGCTGGTAAAAAACCATAGGCCTGCCCCGGTGCATTCTGGTCTTATACCTGCTGATATACCTATATAACGAAGGGTGCCCACAGAATTACCCAAATTCGCAAAAGAAACAAAAATAAAGAAATCCAGCAATGCAAAACAATGGCAACAAAAAGAAACATACAATTAAATATCTCCCAACAAATATATAAAATCAAACTAAACAAACAGCAAAAGAAAATGTATCAAAATAAATCAACGTGTACAATAAACAAACAAATTAAAAATACTACTGAAAAAATGACAAAAATAATATAACACATAGCTCCCACAATTTTACTTTTTGGTGCAATAATATTATGGGGGAAATGACCGCAGGTTTAGATGATAATGGTAGGTTTTCACCATGACGATAAACTGTGCTGGCTCAGTGGACGTCCGCACTCTCCAGTCTGTATATGAGTACTTCCTAGTGTGTATACTGTATTTGTCACATTTAAATGTTTCAGATCTTCAAACATGTATTATATTCAGTAGGGACTGACAGGGCCAGTCTAATATTTTCATTTTGTTTTATTTGATCCATTCAGAGGTGGAATGTTGTGTTTTGGATCATTTTCCTGCTGCATAAACCAAGCGTGCTTGAGGTCATGAACTGATATCCAGACAGTCTCCTTCAGAGATAGAATTCATGGTTCCATTACATACCTCTGTGTTTGACTGCTGGTTTGATGTTCTTTTTATGCACCAGATGTAACGGGATGCACACATCCTAAAAACTTTTAGCTCACTAGTCCGCAAAATATTTTGCTTACAGTTGTGATTCATCATGATGTTTTTTGTCAAATGTGCTGTGGCGGCCCCTGAAGGGAACAGCCGAAAGGGAAAGAAGAAGAAGAAGTGAGACACGTCTTTCAATTCAATTTTATTTTTAGTTGCCAATCATAATTGATGATTATCTCTAAGCGCCTCACAATTCAAGGCTGAGACCTCAAAACTACTGTATACAGAAACGTAAACCCAACAGAACCAAAGAAAGCAAGCCAAGGGTGACAGGAAAAATTTCATTTAAGAGAAAAACCTCCAGCAGAACCAACGGCTCAGGGTAGGTGGCCATCTGCCTCCACCGACCTTTGTGTTCATCTTCTTCAGGAGTGTTTTTCACCTTTGAACTCTCCCATGGATCCATTTTTGTTCAGTCTCTTTCTTGTTGTTGAATCATGAACACTGACTTTAACTGACTTTTTTGTGACCTAAATTCACTGGAGTGTCAAAGCCTGTGAAATGTCTTTGGAACCCTTTTCAGACTGTCAACAATTATCAACAACAATCATGTTATGATCTGTTGCTTTTTGTGATATTTTACCCCACTTTGTTTTATTAAAGTGATTTCTTAATTCAACAGGACAGTCATCAAGCCTTTGTGTGTGAAATTGAACCCAGCTTTCCAAAATATGTGGTTCATCACAGATTATTCATGCTTTAACAAGGGGCAGGGGGTATTTTCTCACATAGGATGACGCAGACTTGGATTTTTATTTTTTTCCTTTCAGTCGTAAAAAACAGGAAAAACAACATCACTGTGGCCAAGAAGTTTTCTGTAGACTCTTTAATGTGAACTAATAGCAATTTCATCCATTATGGCTTCAGTCATAAAAGTTGTACAAAACGTTCACCTGAGTCTAAGCTCAGAGATTGTTTACATTAAGTTTGATGCTTCATCACAGAACCTAAAATAAGAATAAGTAGAGCAAACTTAGTCACATTAGATAGCTGCATGTGTTCAAATGGACTTTTCGTAACATTTGATGTTCTTCAATGTGGCCAACAGTGTTCTCGCCGTGAAAGATTTCATCTTAGTAATATGAATATTGTTCACAATAAATATCGAATTATCACTTCTTCCATCTTAATGGCTGTTTTTCTGTCCTGGGTGAAAGTTGAAGAAACCAGATAAACCAGTTACATGTGGTAAATTATTCATAAAAACTACTGAAATGCAAATTAGACATAAGATATAAAAGATGCTTTTTTTGTAGTTTTAAATTATTCCTAAAAGCTGTGAAGGGACAAAACTGTCAAAACTCAAGCAACAAGATTGAAGTTAACATAAAGGTTGACTTTAAAGGAGATTTATTGTGATTTTCAATTATTCTTTGTGGTCGGAATGATAATTACAATAAGAAAATTACTGTTCAACATCAAAATACAAATTTGAATACTGTATAAGTAACACAACACAATAATGAAACAAGCATTTAAGCTGAGAATAAGAGAAACATCCCTGTAGACAAAATGAAACCACATATGACAATAATGACGCAGTATCTTGCAACGAATGACATGCACACACATCACACATCAGCACCTATGGTACAGGAGTTACTGTACAACTGAAACTCCTCTATTACAGCAGAAGCACAATGCACTTGTTAGTTCCGAGTCAGATTGCTTCAATATGAGCAATACATGCAGGGCTTTCTGCAGTTGTGCAATTCAAAATAGTTGAAATTTATCCAGGTGAGGCATTTGTGTCTGACACAACAGTGAACACATGACGTAAACAGAGTTTGTAAGTTGTTTCTGTTAATCTTGAGGCTTTTGCCGTCACTGACACAACTCGTGCTCATCTCTTACATAAATTCCAACATTTACTTCTTAGCCTTTCCAGGATCTTTAGACTTTTGCCAACATGTCAGTTCACTAAACACTGCGCCTTCTTATCTGTCCAGATTACATTTACGGCTGATAAGGAGCTCTGATCAGTCGTGGTCTCTACAGACAAGTCTTTGATTAACAGTAGGAAATCTGTGCCGTAGTAAAGCAGGGGCAAAGAAGGGAAAGAGTGATTACAGTGACTACTCCCATCTATGATGAAATCAAAGCTCCATCGTGAAGGAAAAGACTGAGAAGCAGGAGAGTGGACTCAAGGAACAGGCATGAGCTGGTTTTAAATCAAAGTCTGCTCTTATTGTGTGATAAATGACATTTTATGTATCAAACCTAACAATGGAAAAAGTAATCCTTGGTGTTTTGGGTCTTGGGACTTTTTCAAGCCACACTGTATATGAGTTCTTTAAAATTTAGTCCCATGATTTCAAGGCATTTGTTTTGAGACACATGAAGACTTGTTGCTGTGGTTGGAGTCGTAAAGATGATAAGAAATGATGTAATCGCTGCTAAAATTACAAGTATGTAGAGGAGATATGGCTATTTAAAAATGAGACTCATGCTGTAAAACAATTTTATTGAACACAAACATTTTTCAGTGTTTTTCTCCTCTAATCTCCTCCCCTTCTGCATCACACACCACTGCATTCAGGTCTTCCACTCATCAAAGCAGTGTAGTAGGTTTTCTTCAGACAGATGTTTCAGGACCTCCATTGTCCTTCTGTTGACTTTTGGAGGCACTAGAAATTTGTTTGCTTTTTCCTTTTTATCAGAACTCAGAAGTTTCCGGACAACATTGGCACATAGTTTTGTCATTTTCAAATTTTCATCCAAAATTTGCTGAGCTGTGTCTTTTTTAATGAAGACCATCTCTGCTATAATTCTTGTACTGAGTCATGGATCATTTCAAACAAGTCCAAGGCCAGTTCAGTTTCTCTTCATAGTGAAAACCTTCCATTATCATTTGAACCTATGCTCATTTTCCCCATAATTGTACCAAAAGTAATATTCTTACATTAATTTGAACATCATTAATGGATTTGTTGACTGTAAAAACCTACGATTAGCATTTGGAATCACATATCATTATGAGTTCAATAGTTATTCATGAAAAGTAATATTTCCGTAATGATGGTTTAATTCTGGATCTAGCTCCATAAATACATCAAATCCATGGACACATTACTAAATCAGCAGACTTTCCACTACAATTTGGTGTCAGTTTCATCTCTATACTGTAGCTTTATTTACTACATTACAGTAGCTATTTTTCCTCAACTCCTGCAAGTATAAGCATTCTGGATCACTATATCCAGAATATTGCACATATTGGGATCAAACTTTGTGCTTTGATACTCTATTACGGTGTTATCCTTTGTTTTTTGGCTAAAATTTCTGGCTGTTATTGGTAATGTTACAAAGACCAATGTTGAATTTGGCTCCATCTCACAATGGTGAAGACTCCTTTAAAAATACTCTGGATCTGCATGATGATCCACATCACTCCCTCAATCTAATCGATTGGTTTTTGTGCCATTTCTGACCTATCCTGATAATGTCATCCAAATGCGTTTATAAATTTTATATACTGAACAAACAAACAAATAAACACAAATAAATAAATAGACTAATACTGAAATTGACCAATTAATGAATAAAAAAGGATATGCTGTTCATGTTGTTGCTTATTTTGCTCATTTTAGTTTGAGTTGTTGCTTATTTTGCTTGTTTTAGTTTGGGTTGCTGCTTATCTTGTTGATTTTCTTGTTTATTTTGTTAATTTTGTTGCTCACACCATCAACTTATGCTAAAAAGCACAAGTTAATACACTAACAGTTCACCAGAACACAGAAAATGAAGTTTGACATTTGACTTTCGGTGCTGAAAATTGCCGTCCAGAGCTGCGTCACTATAAATGTACCCGTCAGTTGAAACAGAACCTACACCCTTGTATCATACAGAACATAACAGGAGTGTAATGTAACTATTGTCTGCTGAGTCACAAAGCATGAACCACACTGTACAGTAATTATACGTTACCGAATGGATTACAACATCTGCCTGTGTAAAACCATTTAGTCTCCTGCCATTCTGTCGCCATATTCGCTGTTTCGTTGACAAGTTGTTTTTCTGCATCACTATAATTGTCTTTAAGTGATGTCTGTCCATCTTTTTGCCCTCCCCCCACACCTCTCCCCTCCTTTGGGTTGTTCTATTTCCGATCCTGACCCCCTAACACACATACCACATAAACACATGCACCCCCCCTCCATCCCCCCCAAGAACACATTGTCGACACACGCCATCCTCTGAAACCTAAGACAACACAAAACTGTTCATGCCAGGAAAGGGTTTATATCGGTCAAGAAAACAGTTTGGAGAGTGTGTATCAGGGGCATTTGGGGGCGAGTACTTTTGATGGGCATCTCTGCAACCAATTTTGTGCGTTGAATACTTAATTTTCTGTGTTCTGTGTGATGAATTGTTAATGCATCAGTGTGTGTCTTTTGAACAGAAATTGGACAAATATGAACAAAATCAGCAGCAAAATGAACAAAATAAGCAACAAAATGAATATAATAAGTAAAAAAATGAATGAACAAAAGAAAACTAACAACATAATGAGTAAAAATAAAATAATCTGCAGAAATGAACAAAAGTCAATGCCCCCAAAACAAAAATCTGAATAACAATCATGAATAAAATAACCCTGAAAATGGACAAAAAGGGGGGGGAATCAAGAAAAAATATTTAAACAGCTAATATTCAACATGAGTAGAAATTTCCCAAAAATTTACAAAGTCTAGAGAAAGAAAACATACAAAATAAGCAAAAAAAATGAAGAAAATAAGTCTATAATAATACACAAAAATTGACAGAAATGAACAAAGAATGATCAGAATAGATATGAAAATGAACAAAATTAGCAACAAAAGGAAGAAAATGAACAAAACTAAGCAAAAGTAACAAAATAATCCACAAAATGAACAGAAATGAACAGGAAATTATCAAAATAGATAAGAAAATGAAAAAAGGCAAAACTGAGCAAAAAATAACAAAAATAATCCACAGAAATAAACAAGAGGTGAGTGATAAATAAATAAATTCA
The DNA here is from genome assembly GCA_029823295.1 of Pseudamia nigra. Classification (NCBI taxonomy): domain Eukaryota; kingdom Metazoa; phylum Chordata; class Actinopteri; order Kurtiformes; family Apogonidae; genus Pseudamia; species Pseudamia nigra. The sequence continues at coordinate 7,844 of JAQQAE010001091.1, forward strand.
TCTCTTAAATGAAAAAGTAGCAAAGATTAACAAAATAGCTGAGAAAAGTAACAAAACTGTTAATTTAATACTTTATTGAATTGAATTTCCTTCTGGGATCAATAAAGTACAGTATATATCTAAAAAATAATAAACTTGAACAAATTACCCCTCAAAATGGATACAAAGGAACAAACTAATCAAGACAGTGAATAAAATAAGTACACAAGGGCAAATAAAAATGAGCAAAAAGAAACTGATCCACAATAATGACCAGGAATGAACAAAAAGTGGCAAAAAATGAAATAATGAAGAAAGTTGAAAAAACACAAAATAACAAAATAACCGTCAAAATGGCTGTAAAATGAGCAAAAATAAACAAAAATTAGCAAAATAATAAACTAAATTAACAGCAAAGAAATGAAGAAATAGCAACACAATTTAACAAAAATGAACAAAATAATCACAAAACTGAGCAAAAAACAAAAGAGACCAATGTAATATTAATATACAGTAATATTAATAAATGATCAAAAATGACAACAATGTCATTATTTATGTAAAGCAGTGTTTTTTTTTTAAAAGGCACAAAACTGACATTTGTTGTTTTCACAGGAACCAAACATTACAAAATATATTGTAAACTAAATTTACAACAACTACAGCAACAAAGAAAGAAAGCAATGATACAGATATGTAACTCATATTAAAATGGATGAATAGAGCTGACATTTACACCTGTATCATTATTTTCTGGTTCAGTGTTTGAATTTGCTTTAGCACTCGGGGTTCCCTCTTCCTGTCAAGTCACGCCTCGCATTCACATCGGCCTGGGTCACATGACTCGCGGCTTCCTGTTTCACTTCCTGTGTGTCAGATGTTTGAGAACATACAATGGGAATTCAAATATTACCCAAAAAATAGCCCTACACATAAACATACCGTAGTCGAACAGCTCTTTACTCACATCCTAGGTTGTTGTACATTTTGTTTAATATGTTCTGTATTTTTGTTAATTTTGTGAGTTATTTTTGTTGTTTTTTGCTAATTTTTCTCATTATTTTGTTCATTTTGTGCATACATCTTATCTAAAGTACATACAGATGCTATAAAATGGATTTTTATAGTGAAATAATTTAGATAAGCAGTTTATAATGGATGTTTCGGGTCTGTAGTTGAAAAGGGAAACGGTGCCGCAAGGCCATTATGCGTCAGTGAAAGTCACAAGACTTGGTTTTAGTCACATTTGTATAATATCTACAGTACTTTGTTTGGAGATCATTTAGGAAAATTATTCATGGTGAATTAACAAAAATGAGCCAACAATAAACAAAATAAAGACAGAAAATGTCGGGTAGCTCTAAGCAAGCGGGCAGCCCAGTAATAAAGGTACTAATTTTAGAAAAGGCAGATCAAGTGAGTGATGTGGGAAACTCTTACGTATTCAGTATTTCAGTGTTTTGAAATGTGTTTTTATGTTTCTCCAGGCAACCAGACAAGCTGAGGGTTGTGTGGACCAGGAGGAACAGACGCATGTGCTCCAAGGTGTAATCGACATACTGTAAACACACACACGCACAAAAAACACACACGCACACGCTGAGTAGGGACGGTGATTTGGTAACACGTCGTTTTGCTGTGCAGCTCCACAGTTGGCAGCCTGGCATCAAGAACCCGTACCGAGGCATGGTGGTGTGGCCCGTCCCAGAGAACATCGACATCTCTGTCACACTCTTCAAGGTATTATGAGCAAACAGGACCCAATATTTATGCTAAACACAACACACGTCATCTTCCAATGCAGGTCACTGTGTGTACCATGAGTGCATTATAAGTTTGGACACATCGCCTTCAGTGTTTTGTTTCTTTGTTTTTATGATTTTCAACAGACAATAGAACACATTCAAGATTCATTAACTTTGTTATCATTCTACGCATGTTCACACAAGCAATTGTGTGCTGAGGTTCCTGTAAAATTGCACATTATAAAAATATAAAACAGAACAAAGAAATACACGTTATGAAATATAAAATAAAACAAAGAAATACACATTATACAAATATAATAGAACAAAGAAATACACATTATGAAAATATAAAATATAACAAAGAAATACACATTATACAAATACAATAGAACAAAGAAATACACATTATGAAAATAAAAAATATAACAAAGAAATACACATTGTAAAATTATAAGTATGAAAAGTTTGCTGGTTCTGCTGGAGGTTTTTCTCTTCTTTTAAAGGAAGTTTTTCCTCCCCCTGCCGCCCTTGTCTTGCTCTCGGTGGTTGTGTTGGGTTTACTCTCTGTATAGTCTTGAGGTTTCGGCCTTGAATTGAAAGCACCTAGAGATAATTGTTGATTATGATTGGTGCCATACAAATAAAATTGAATTGAATTGAAAGTATAGAAGTAATGCATAATGGTACAATAAAATACGTGGAATCATCAAGTAAACAACACACTTCTAAATTACCCAGAATGTCTTTTATATTTTACGTTGTCTAAAGTAGCCACATTTAGCCTTAATGACAGCTTTGAACACTCATAGTGTTCTTTCATTAGATTTACTGTACAATGTAGTCATCAAGAATGGTTTGCACATCAAAGTGTGCCTTGTCAAGAGTTGCCAAAACCATCAAATGCTTCCAACTATTAAACATCTCTGCAGCAGAGTTAGCTCTTGGTCTTTCTTTCCTAGGACGTCCTCATGGGAACCAGTTTCATCATAAGGTTTGATTGTGTAGGTGACTGCACTTGGGGATGCATTCCCAAGTTCTTGAGATTTTTTTTTGGATTGGCTGGCCTTCGTTTCTTAACCTCTTAATCCCCAGTATGTTTTTTAGGACTTTTATATTTGATAATTAAATTGCTTGGTGTTGGAGTTGTGTTTGATATGTGTCAGTATGACTTATATGTCCTCATAGCAGTGTTTTTTCCTGTAAAATTTGAAATATGATAATATATATGTGTTTTTTGATGGTTAGTGCAGTGTTTTATACCCTTTGTTTTATGCTTTTTGTTTTAAAACCCAGGGTCCCCTCCAGTTTATTTATGAGATTTAAGTAATGATGGGCTGTGTTTTCTCTTTACTTAAGTGTTTCTATTATGGATTTGTACAGTAGCTATTGACTCTGTACCCATCCTTCCTCTGCACAAAACAAGTGATGGTCTAAAGCACATAAACAAGACAAGAAATGAACACATTAACTCCTGGCAAAGCACACATGTCATTTGAAATCCATTGAGGATGACTACCTCATGAATCTGATGAGAGAATCCAAAACTCACATGAATGGTACATGTGACTACATTGGACAGTCTACGTTTTGTTTACTGCATGATTCCATATGCGTTCTTTCAGTTTGGATGTCTCTAGTGTTATTGTACTGTACAATGTTGAAAATAATAAAGAAAAGCCACCAAATGAGAAGGCAAGTCCAAACTTTTGACAGGCCAATGTACATGAAAACAGTGTTAATGAAATACTAAATAAATACCTGTCAGGTTTTGCATCAGCATGTAAGACACCAAACACAGAAACAGATTTCATATGAATGGTGTAGTCTTTATATGGACTGTACTGTACTGCACACTGAAGGCAGGGAAGGTATTGTGATCTGCATTGTCCATCTATGATAGTTGATGCACAAGAGTTTTCAATAACAGTAGCCAACATTGCATTTCAGGGTGCTTTGATAGGTTTTCTACATCTACTTTAACTTGAAATGACACTAAAAATGTATCTTTTATCTGCCTTTCCTATAGAGTCACATTGGTTCACCTGGTCAAACACAAGCCATGCAGTCCCTGAACTTAGAAAAACATAGGTTTGATCTTCAGTCCAGGTTCTTTGCTGAACAGGCTTTTTTCACAGCAAAACATCCTCAGCAGGAAATTGCAGTTGATCTTTATAATATTAACAGGGTATATGTCCCATGTCACTGTGTCAGAAAGCCATGCCAAAAGACCAAGATGATCAAACCAAAAGCCTGAGCATTATTACCTGAAATGGAATGCATCCATGCTGAATTATAGGCATCACATTTGTGCGTTTTTCAGCCATAACAAGTTAAAATGTCTGCTCTGTACAAGGTCTGTAATGTAGCTCGATAATACATCACACAGTGTAATTCTTGTTTGTTTAAGGTGTTTGTTCATGGTTCATCCACTGCTTTTGCCTGAGAGGTGTACGGTGTGAGCATAGCCTGCATCCCCTTCGATCCATTCTTATTAGTCTGAGCTAATTCATACCATGAAAAGGCAGCATTTACTCTAAAAGAAATTCACCATCAAACATACAGATGCTATACTGAGAGGAGGTTCCACTAAACAGGAGACAATATAAATTACTTAGATTGTCTTCTTTCTTTTCCCCAGGACCCCAATGCAGAAGAGTTTGAGGACAAAGAATGGACATTTGTCATTGAGGGTGTAAGTACGCTGTCCCTGGACTTTCACGCTATTTGGTTCCTAGGATGCAGTGTGTTGAATGTGACTCCCTGTGCACTGCTCGTAATTAGTGTTGGTTGGTCATGAACAGGAAAACAAGGGTCATCGTAAGGTGCTGGCGTCCGCAGACATCAACATGAAGAAGTTCGCCAGTCCCACACCGACCCAAACCGACCTGACGCTGAAGCTGAAGCCACTGTCTGTCAAAGTGGTGGATGCCACACTCAAGCTGTCCCTATCCTGTGTCTTTGTTCGTGAGGGAAAAGCTACGTGAGTAGCCATGTTTCTCTTTGCCACAAGGTGTTACACCAGTGCAGTCTGGATAATGACTGTCACTGACATCACTGAATTGCTCCTTAAAGATACACTAATGTGTCTTGGATCCATTTAAAGGCTATAGCATGTAAAAAAAATTGTCGAAAGGAGTAGGCCTCTGCATTTAGATGGGAATAACAGTGAGATACGGAACTGACAGGTCTTCAAGTGGTGGTCAATTACATAACCAAAGACAAATGGTTCTTACAGCATGGATATGTTCAAAGATGATCATTCCAGCATACATGGGGCTCGAATAGTGAAAGAGTGGCTTAGGGAGAAGGCGACACACCTGGATTGGCCTCCACAAAGTCCAGACCTTAACCCAATTGAGAATAAGTGGGCTGTGCCAGAGGAGACTTTACATAACACTCAACTCTCCAACAGTACAAGATCTTGGTGAAAAATCCATGCAACATTCTATTCTATTCTAGTACTAACCACAATCAAAGGTAGAGTGTTTGCTGCGTTGTTTAGTAATATAATGTCAAGTATTTACAAGAATGACATTTTCTGATCGGTATTCCTCTTTTAACAGCAGACCATTTTACTTGTCACAGTAATTAAGATAAATAAGGGATCAGGTCCATGTCAGTGTATCAGAAAGCTATGTCAAATAAAAACCTGGAAATGATGCAATGAAATGAAATGTACTGTAGGCATGGTGAATTAAAGCACTTTCTGTCATCAAATGTCTGCTGTGTAAAAGGCCTATTGTAAAGCTCAATAACACTTAATACATGTTGATTTTTTTCCCCGTTTAAGGTTTGTTCATGATTCATCCACTGCATCTGCCTTCTGTTTGTGTGCCTCCAGTGTGAGGTGCAGGGTCTGCATCCTCTTTACTCGTATTGTGACATGTGTATTTTGTCCACAGTGATGAAGACATGCAGAGTCTGGCCAGCCTGATGAGTGTCAAACCCACTGATATCGGCAATTTGGATGACTTCAACGAGAGTGATGAAGAGGAGGACAAAAAGTCTATCACGGCTACAGGTGACAGTGGCCAACAAATTCAAATGCTACTTCATCTTCACTTTAGTGCCTGTGGCTCCTGTGACACTTTTCATTCCTCATATAGTCTTTTTTCTTTCTTATATCTTCCTCGTCTATGCTTGCCATTCTCTCTCTGTCTTGCATCTGTTGCAGTCGTTCCACACACACTCGTTCGCCCAAATCGTCCTGCTCCTCCTCCTCCTGACCAGCGACCTGCTGCTCCAAACTCAGGTAGCCTCCTCCTGCTCACTTTCACCACCGCTGTTTACTTCTTCTGCTTCCACACAAGTGACGAGGTGTCAGCAGGGACTTTGTGTCCGTGTATATTCCAACATTTCACACATTTATGTCATTTGTTTCAAGCCCTTCCCACATGACTTATCAGTTCAAGCTAAGTTCTTTGCATGCCAAATATTTCTCAGAGACATTAAACAGCGACAGAGAATCATGGGATCGGACAGCATAGGAGATAAGCTAAAGAGTGGAAAATTAGTTTACTGTGGCCAATCAGATACCAGAACAGGCACTAACAACTTTCTTTCATAGTTTACTTTGGCAAATGTGAATAGGTATCAATATTTTATAAAAGATGTTAGATAATATAAGTCTGAACACTGAAGAGGATTTAAAAAAAAATGTTTTCCACTTGACTGAAGAAGATTTTGTAGAATGAAACTCTGTGGTTATGTATACTTTTATTCCTTCTCACTTAGACTATTAGACTATCTGGTGCATCACAGATTAGCAGACTGCAGATGGTCCAAAATTTTTCAGCTCCCCTACTTACTGGCACATGTAGGATAGAGCATACAACACCAGTACTGGCTTCTGTGCATCGTCTGCAAATTCGTTTTCACATTCATAAATCATTGAATGGGCTGGCACCATCCTAGATCAGTGATCTTTTAACTTTGTAAACTTTGACTTTTTCGCTGAGTTCCTGCCATCCCTCAGTCCAGACTAAAACAAAAAAGAGATTGGGCCTTTGCTGTGACTGCTCTTAAACTATGGTGCGATCTGCACGTTCACTTCAGGACCTCCCCCATATTACAAACCTTTTTAAAAACTCATTTTTATTCCATAGCTTTTAAACCGGGTTGAGTTTAGACATTGTTACTTATGTTCTATTGTTATTGATGTTTATTGGTTTGTTCTTCTTTGTTTTCTGGTGTTATTATTTTATTTTATCCTTATATTTTAACTGGAAAGCACTTTGGTCAACTTATGTTGTTTTTAAACGTGCTGATAAATACATTTGATTGATTGATGAATTCATACAAGTAGATTGTGGCTCAGGACAACACAATAGTAAGGAGAATAAACAGCATCAAACCAAACCATTTGCCATTTTATGTGACTTTCTTCTGACCTCATTTCCATCCAATCTCATTATTCACAGTATGTATCAGTCATTTGTCACAGTTACATATATTGTTCATGTTCTTGACATATATGAACTAGTCACGTGTTTAAAGGATCCTGAAAGCAATCACATTTTCATTTCATTGCTCTTTCATGATTCTTTCCTGTTTCTTTTCCATGGTTTAACTTCTTCAAAATCTCCTTCTACATCTATCACTCCATCCTTTCCTTCATCTGTTCATCCAGTTTCGGGTCGCCCTCCTCTACCCATCGCTCCTCGTCCGTCGCCTCGCCGAAGCCGCCACCCCTTCTCCTCTACCCCCATCCAATCAGAGATCCAGCCCTCTCCGAGCCCCTCCCCTCAACCCTCACCGAGATCCAAACATAAAAAATTAACCAACCCTGTTGCGTCTGAGTCCTCATCTGATCTGCTACCCAAACCTCTGTCCTCTCAGACCACACCTGCCCCCCCAGTTCAGGGTGACTCCTCTGTCCTGCCTCTCGCTGATGCAAATCCTCCACTCATAACCACCCATGATGTCCTGAAGAAGTCGTCTGTTGTAACTGTACCTACCACAGATTCCCCCCCATCTGTTTCCATTTCACCTGGTGACTCTGGAGGCCAAAATCCCCCCTCTAAACTGCTCCTTAAACCTGCCACTGATCCTCAAACAGGCAAGCCTCCCTCCCCTTCATCATCATCGTCATCTTCATCTTTCGACAGTATCATAACGCCATCATCCTCTGCACCTGCCCAAAAGTCTTTTTCCACAATATCCACTAATCTGACAAGTAAAACTTCCACTGCTTCCAAACTTTCATCTTCTACCAAGACCACCCACCCCTCTGGCACCCCTGTGCTCCCCCAGACCCTCTCTCAACCTCCCTCTCTGCCCAAAATCTTCCAGTCAGGCTCAGTAAAAGGTATTAATAGGCTAACAGACAAGCACGCTGCATGCTTCCCTCTAACTTATTCCTGATGGTCAGGTTTATTTTTTACATGACTCACCTTGGTTACATGTACAAGGGTGGTTCCAGAAGTAACACAAACGTTGGTGCAAGTTTTTCTGCAGTAGGTCTTCCAAATTGCACATGTTGTTCGAGTAACTCTTCCTCTGTGAAGGCTTTTGATTATGGTTTTTCACGAATCAGCAGTGAGTGGACAAATTGATTCAAACAGACAGACAAGTCCTAGTCGGTAAATTTGATGCACAACTGATCTGTCCATTACATTCTCAGTTTAAGTGCATGGAATGCAGCTGTCATATCCAGAGGTGGGTAGTGCTCAGGTATATTTACTCATGGATACAAATGAACTTCTACTTAATTACTTTGGGTGGCATGCTTCAGTGAGTAAGAGTAAAATTAGCAAAATTTGACCAAACAAATGAACAAAATAGTAACAAAATAGTCAAGGCAACCAATCAAACTAAGCTACAAAATGTAACAACAATCAAGTAAATTAACAAAAAGGAACAAAATGATAATAAAGGAACAAAATAAGCAACAGAATAAGCAAAACTGAACAAAACAGTCACATAAATTAAGAACGATGAACAACATAACCAAGCAAAATTGAGAAAAAAGCACAACAAAATTGGCAAAAAATTATAAAGTGATTAGGTTAATTAACAAAATGACCAACAAAACTGAACAAAAGAAGATTAGTGCTGCTGTTCATTCTACCCATCACTGTCATCTCAAAGTGCCCCGGCACTGACACAAATGCTGTGGTTACAGTTTCATTAAGTTTAAGGATAAAATTACTTGGTTAGGGCTTGGAAAAGGAGACAGAATGAGGGTTAGAGACAGAAGCCCATTAAGTGCAAAAAACCTTGGTCTTTTGTGTGGAAGTCTGCACCATGTTTGTTTTGCCTTCTGAAAATTTCTTCAGCATAATAATGTCCCTGGGATGATATTCTCTATTTCCATCATCCAAAGACATTGCTGTCAGTGTCCAGTACTGGTGTAAATTGTACACCCTGTGCATCCTGTAGGCTTTGCCATAACAGCTGATTTCAACACGGTGGGAACATGCTGCAAGGCTACACAGAAGACGGTAGAAGTGAAAGCGAGAATGGTGGACGTCTGCTCTGATCTGATAAAATAATCTTTTCTGAATTTCTCCGAAGAGGATTTGAGTGTTGAGTTCAGCAATAGTTTAAGTTCACACCTAATAAAGACTATGTTGAGTGATACCTTTGTATGGAGGAGAAGTTTCCTTAACATGTGCAATTTGAACCACTAACGTTACTTAAAAGAAACGCATGGTGTGAGGAAAAATCTATGCATGACCAGATGTTCAAAACAGATCAGCTGAAAACAACTGTGATACCAGCAAGTTTAATACTTAAACATCTACTTAATGTTCTAATATCTGTGTCATTAAGACAATTGCTGCAGCCATTTATACTTTATACATTTAGCATTGTTCATACTTCTCTGTTTTTTCCATTTGTGTTGCCTTTGCCTCTGAAAAGTCTAAAAGGACTTAGTTAATCAAATGTGGGATTTCAGTGTCTCTTGCAGCCTGCATTTTGCACACTTCATGTAATGATTTACATTTATATATAAATACATGAGTTATAGAGTGTTGGGAATAACTAGGCACGGAGATATGTAACTAATTTAGAAAATACATGTAATTGTCATTCAATCCAGTCACCACACAGAAAAGACTGAAGCACAAGAGATTACAGAGGAGTTACATTTGAATATGTTCTCCTGATCTACTCAGGACTATTCGGTTTCAATTTAAAACATCTGTTAGAAAAGTATTCAAACATAATAGGCTGCTTATTACCTTTGAATAGCGTAATTGTGCAATCAGTTACAGTCAAAATGTAACTTTCCCAACAAAGTTAATACAACAGACAAAATGTTTTTCATTTATTCTCAGACAGTTAAGAAAAGCCTGTACAATTTGTAAACTGTGTATGTAAATAATTGCACTCTTCCTCATTTTGCTTTTTGCCCCTTTGTGACCACACATTGCTTCCTCTCTTCCTTTTCTCTTCATTTCTCTCATTTCCACCTCGCTCTTCTCTGTTTAGTTCCTGTTTCGTACCAGCGGCGCCCCCCAGAGGTTCAGTGTGCAGAAGAATCATTACTACATGGTCTGTCTCTGCTTTTGATCTACAAAAGTGATGCATTGGTGATATAATCCAGTTAGCCTTGAATCTTTTCTGACATTTTCCCTGCTTGTGTTTCTTTTCTCTCTGTTTTCTCGTGTACTTGTCAGCCCGCTCCCATATTTTCAAACCTCAGATTGTAAAGTCAATTGCGCGCCCTTCTTCTCCTTCACCGTTTACTGTTGATGCTCCTGCGGTTGCTTCAGCTCCTCCTGCTCCCAAGTCTCAGCCTTCTAGCTTGCAGCCAGGTAAAACAAGTTGAAATACAGTAGTTTAGCATTTTTTTGTACCGTTTTAGTCATTTTTTTGTATTATGAGGCACTTATTCATTAAAAATGTGTTTTTTTACTGTTATTGCACTACCAGTCACATTCAAATCATCCAGTGCTTTTTCCTTTGTTAAAAATTATTTTTTACATTGTGTGTTAATACTCAAGACATCCAAACTATGAAAGAACACTTATGAAACATTATGAAAAGTCCCTATTTACTTTAAGATATGAAGGTCAGTTAATCTAAAAAAAAATGTCTAAAGCGCTGAATGTGTCCCCAAGTGGATTCGCCTAAACCAGGGGTCTGAAACCAGTGGTTCTTGTTTTTTTTCATAGATGGAAGTAACACACTCACAAGGTTAACACCAACCTGAGCAAAAAAAATCAGGAAAACAGCCAAAAAAAAAAATCACAAAATTGACCGAAATAATAAATATTACTGAATTAAAATGGAAAAAAATTGACAAAAATGAACAAAATAGTCAAGTAAATGGCTATAAACAAAAAAAAGATGAAAATAATGCACAAAACTGATAAAAATTTTAAAACATGAACATAAAAATAACAAAATAATATGTAAAATGACCCAAAAGTAACAAACATGAGCAAAATTATCAAGGAAAAAAATGATCAAAATAGTTATCAAAATGAACAAAAGAAGAAAAGTATAAATAATAACCAAACTCCTATTAACATGCTGCCAGCTAAAACACGTCATATGTCATGTAGTATGTATAAGGTTGAAATATTTTTGCGGTCCTAGACACTTTTTTTCTTTTTCCATTTAAAAATGGCTCTTTACAAAGGTTGCCCATCCTTGGCCTAAACAATCAAACTTTATGATTTTCATGATGACTGTCCCAAGAGAGGAAGACCAAGAGCTACTGTACCTCTGCTGCAGAGAAGTTTAATAGAATTACCAGGCTCCAATTAATACATAACGTTAAAAATAATAAGAATAAAGAAAAACCAAGATGTGTTTAAAATTTTGACTAGTAGTGCACTTGGCTTACTCTCACAATGCCACTCCCCACAGGGTTTCCTTTTCTGTTCATCATCTTGTTTCCATCGCTCTGTCATTATGTTCTTACCTCCTTCCTTCTTGTTTTGCTGTCCTCAGGTGTGGAGGGGGCGTGGCTTACATCGGACTCTGTTCCGATTGGTGGTGATATCACACCTGTTCCTCTGTTGTCTAGTCCTGATCTCGATGCTCTGTGTGATCCCATTGCTTCGATTCTTCCAGCTTCTCTTCCTCTCTCTTTACCCCCTCGTTCATCTCCTCATAACACTGCGTTGTTATCCATACCCCTTTACTCTCAGCCCCCCACTCAGCCAGGTACATCCACGAACATTCATGCTGATTTTTTAACTTTAACAGAGTTAAAAGACAAAATTCCTGACTTGATTCCCCAATTCTAGAGCCAAATAACTTTATTTACCATCTGTTTTTACATAAATTATTGTTTGAAATTTGTATTTTTGCTCTTTATAGGGACATTACCGCTAACCCAACCTGAACAGGAAACGCAACCTGCAGCCAAAGAAACAAGCAAGGATCCTCCTCAAAATAACCAGGTGGTGGCCAACATCAGTATATCCAACAAGCCAATCAAATCAGCCCAGGAGACGAAGGCAGCCGTCACTGACACCAAAGCTGAACAAGGAATTAGCAGGTAAGGTCACAGATTTGGATGTAAAGATTCACACATTTGCTAACAGGTACTACCTCCGCTTTGAGTCAGATGTTCGGGAGGAGCATGACAAAAAGTTAAAGGCACAGAATAAATTGGGAAAAGACAGACGTCTGTGGAACCACAGCTTTGGCTTCATTTCTGTGTAAAATGCCGTTGTCAGGTTATTCTTAGAAGTAAAGATCCACTCATGCTCCTTTTACGTTCATCTTAAAACACTGATGTGCCTTTTAAACCATTTTAAACCATCCCTCACCACAGACTTCTGAATGTTCTGCACATTCACATGCTTGGTAGATAAACAGCAGTGAGTAGCATCCATAGAAACAGTACTGAAGTAAAAGTTGTGTTACCTTAGAATTCTAGTGACTCTGGTAGAAGTAGAAGTACTCATAAACACTAGTACGTGAGTAAATGTAAAGGGCATGTAGTAGTAAAGTAGTAAGTAGCGACTAACATCGTAACATGACAGTTATTACAGCCTCATATATTGGGTTCAAATAGGTTTTTTTTTCATTTTTATTTCTTTGATTGCTTTGATGGATGGAATTTTATTGATCTTTGTTGAATTTTGTTGCTTACTTTGTTCTTTGTTCAGGTCTTGATCATTTTTTCTTATTTTGTTTGTTTTACAATAAATTTCTTGATTACATTGTTCTTTTTTGAAACATATTTGTGATTATTTTCCTCATTTTGGATTGTTTTGTTCATTTGTGCTGATCATATTCAGATTATTTTATTATTGTTATTATTTGTTTTGCTCATCTTGCTATTTTTTGTTCATTTTGTCACCTATTTTATCCATTTTGTTAAATATGAGATTATTTTGTTGATTTCTGTAGATTTTTTAAAACTTAACTTATTATTTTGTCAAGTTTTTTGCTGATTTTTTTTTTCTTTTTTGTTCATTTAGCTGCTTGGTTTATTCTTTTTATTAAGATACATTTTATGTGATTGATTATTTTGTTTTCTACAGTATGTCAATTCCTTTTACTCATTGAGTTGTGGCCAAATGTAACTGAAAACAGGAGTACTCATAAACAGAAGTACTTCAAGAAAAGAGCACATAAAATACTAGTAGTGAGTAATTTCATTACATTTACAGTACAGTTTATTACAGCCTCATACATTGTGTTCAAACAGGGATTTTTTTATTTATTCCCTTGATTATTTGGATAATTTTGCTGCTTATTTTGTTGATTTTTGTTCAGTCTTGTTAGTTATTTGGTTAATTTTTTACTTACCTTCTTGCTGCTCATTACTTACTAGTTTTCTTCACTTTTAGTCATTTTGTTAGTTATTTTTGGTCAGTTTTTTTTATATTGTTCATTGTTCTAGCTTTACTTGGTTATTTTCTCCATTTTTTTTCTTATCTAGTTGCTTATTTCTTGCTCATGCCTTGTTACATTTCCTGATATTTACATTTTGTTGTTTTTTTATTTTACAAAATATATTTTTTTAAGTGACTTTTTTTGTTTTATTTAGTTCAACCGATTTTCTCCCTCATTATGGTGCATAGTAACAAAGATGTAACTGAGTAGAAGTATGTTCTTTTGATCATAAATGGAACGGCTTAAGAGTAAACAGTATTCTTAATTTAAAAAGGAAATGATTTAAGTACATGTAAAGGACTCAATGTGAGTACTACCAGCCTGCAGTGATAATACAACACATTTAATAACTGAAACCAAACAGAGATCTTGTGTTTTTACTGTCTGAACATGAAAACATACAGGAGTCAGCAACGTACACTGTACTTCTGTATCTGAACAGCAAACAAAATAGCAGCTCATTGTGATCAAATTGCAGTGAGATGTAAGCTTTTTATCAAAAACTGGATTGCCTCAAGATGCAAGAGAGAGCGCAAGAATTGACACACAGCAGGCTACTATCGGCAGCAACATTTCTGACTAATATGGTTTAAAATGCTTTGAGGCTGACTTGGCTCAGCACTGACAGAGGTAAACCTGCTTCAGCTTGCACACACGGTGACTAAACAGATTGAATAACAGAGTGAGGAGACATCCTAAATCAATGGTTGACTAATGAGAAGCTGTGGATCCACAGTTGCGCAACGTTGTGGTTGCTTTGTGTTTGCACTTGGATTCTAACACCTACTAACAGACTGTTTTTGCCCCTGTTGCTGTGGCACTGACCCTCTACTGGTAAAACTGCTAGCAGGTGTCCAGTTTGCTTTCCTCACCTACGTGTCCATCCCCTCCATCATCTCCTGCACGCTCAGCCCCAAGCGACTCCATGACTGCACACATCTTGACTCTGACATCCGCTGTTTCTGTCCTCAGTTCTGCCCAGTCTCGTTCAGAGCTCATCGTAGCCCCGCCCCCTCCGTGGCCCTTCTCATGCTGCGAGAACCCCACACCCCAAAAGCCCTCCACCAATGTTGTGGCAGCATTTATCACTCCTAAACAACCAAACATTCAGAGGGAAGTAGATTCAAATAAGGGTGACCATATTATTAGCAAACTAAAGGCAGAAAAAACGGCGTCTGACCAGAAACAAGAGTCAGGGGGTTTGTTTCTTGAAGAGGATGACTCTAAAGGGGATACAATCAAAAGGTGTCCTCCAGGGTGAGTATTCATAATTCATAATTACATTAATAGTACAGTAAATAATGGTGCTAATATTGGTTAAAACACAAACACAGCCTTAGGATTAAGAAATATTGTTTATCTGTTCTGCAGTCGTGAACAAAAAGCCAATGAAAAGGCAACACTGGCTAAACAGTTAGAAATCACAACCACTGAGAAAGAAGAGGAAATGAGGAGAAAGGAGGAAGAGCAGAAAGAGAAGGAGAAGAAAAAACACGAGGAGGAGAAAAAGAGACTGTTGGAGGAAGAGAAAAGGAGGCTTCTACAGGAAGAGGAAGAGGCCAAGAAAGAGAAGGAAAGGAGGAAACGTGAAGAGGAGAGGCTGTTGAAGGAGAAGAAAGATAAACAGTTGAGGGAAGAAGAGGAAAAGAGAAGACGGGATGAGGAGGAGAGGAAGAAGAGGGACCAAGAGCAGAAACACCAGGAGGAAGAAAAAGAAAAGCTAAGGACGGAGGCGGAGAAGAGATTAGAGAGGGAAAATGTCTTAAAGAAGGTGAAGGAGGAGGAGACAAGATTGAAGGAAATAAAAGTGCTGGATGAGCAAAAGAAGAGGAGAGAGGAGGAGAAAAAGAGACTCCTGGAGGAAGAGGAGAAAAGGAAGATGGAGGAGAAACACTTGAAGGAGGAAAAAGAGAGAGTTCAACAGAAAATGAAGGAGGAGGAAGAAAAACGAAAGGAGGAGGAAGCGAGAAAGCATCTTCAGGAGGAAGAGAGGAAGCGGGGAGAGGAGGAAGAGAAAAGAACAAGAGAAGCAGAAGAGAGAAGGAAACAGGAGGAGAAGGAAAGGGAGGAGAAACGGCTGAAGGAAGAAAGAGAAAGGACAGCGAGGAGGAAAAAGGAGGAGGAAGAGAAGAGGAAAACGGAGGAGAAAATGAGGATCGAGGAGGAGGAAAGGAGGAAAGAGAAAGAGATGAAGAAGAGAGAACAGGAGAGGAAGCAGCAGGAGGAGGTAGAGAGAAAGAAGAGGGAGGAGGACGAGAAGAGAAAGAGAATAGAAAAAGAAGAAGAAGACAGGACGAAGCAAGAGGAGGAACAGAAGAGGAGGGAAGAGATGGAAAGAAGGCAAAAAGAGAAAGAGGAGGAGGAGAAGAGAAAGATGGAGAAACAGACAGGTCGAATCAGCGTGGAGGTCAACAAGTCAGACGAGGACAAGCAGAAGATGAGGAGCCTGGCTTCGTCTGCTTCATCTACTGCTCTCCAGCTCCATCCTCTGGACAAAGTGAGCGCTGCATCAGAGACCTCTCAGATTCTCAGCCAATCACAAGACAGAAACAAAAATTCCAACGAGATGGCGCCTTCATCAGTTAATAAACAACGCCTTACCTCCATGAGCTCCAGTGAGCGGTGAGTGATAATCATGAAAAAAAAAACCTATGGATAATGTAATATATGTTTTAATTTGTTTGCTCATTGTAATCTATTCATTCAATTTTCAGCTGCTTTTAAAATCACCAATAAAATCAATCAATCACTGTTAAATGCTTATCATATGATATACTGTTTGTATTGATTTCCTTTAATCATTTTATCCATCCAAAAAGAAGATGTGATTCAAAGACTTAAAGGTTCAGTGTTAGATATTTTGGGATGATGAATTTGTAGAATGCAACTAATTGAATATCATCAACTCAACCTCATTCATCATGAATATTAAAATGTGACTGCCTGGATTTTTTTATTCAAAGTGACACTGATTTTGGTTAGGTGACATTAATGCATCTTATCACTCTTGCACCTATTATTAAAAAGTAAGTCTATTATGAGCTAATACGGAAACAATAATGGCAGACTCGCTGAAAAGTTCATGTGTTTTCATCCAGCTGTCAAGCTCTCAGAGAGCGTAGACCTCCACCAAGGCAGCTCAGTTTCTCTTCATAGTGAAAACCTTCCATTATCATTTGAACCGATGCTCATTTCATCCGTAATGGATCTAGTTCTGAGACACATTAAATCTGTGGACACATTATTCAATCAGCAGACTTTCCACTACAATTTAGTGTCAGTTTCATGTCTATAGCTTAATTTACTACCTTACAGTAGTTTTTCCCCTCAACCCCCGTAAGTATAAGCACTCTGGATCATTATATCTGGAATATTGTCCACAAACTTTGCTGTTTGATAGAATCTAGTATGGTGTTATCCTACTGTATGTTTTTGGATACATTTTCTGGGTGTTATTTGTGGCGTTATAAGGACAAATGTTGAATTTGGCCCTGTCTCACAATGGTGAAGAATCCTTTAAAATCTTCTGAGTCCAGTTGATGATCCACATCACTCGCAGAATCTACATGTAATCGATTGGTGTTTGTGCCATGTCTGACCTATTCTGAATTTATCACCCAAATCCAACCATACTTTTCCAAGTGCAATGGAAACAGATTAATTTCAAATATGACAAGACTGTGGAAGAGTTTGAAATGAATCAATTGAATATTTATCTATTTTAAATAGGCATCTACACTCCGTTCCAGTCAGTGGTGCTGTGACTGGTGTGATGATGCTGATGATGAGAAACAGTTCTTAATACAGTACTCACATAACAGTAGTGGATGGAAACACATAAATGCACATTTTCTTTTGCCAAGTTTCTGAAAAATTGCTGCAATGTAGTGATACATTTGAATGAAAACTCAAGGCAAGAGAAACAAAAAAAATCCTATTTTTAGATGATTATTCACTAATTCTGAATATTATTACCCACACTGAACCTTTAATTACCTGCTCTGTCTTAATGATTTATGTTTTTATGTTTACCTTTCTTTCCATCGAGACTTTGATGTTCTGCTACTTCTCCTTTCTTCTTTTTTCATGTCTTCCTCTCTCTTTCCCCTCGTTCCAGTCTTGAACAGCCCTCTCTCATTCAGGAAGCCCCAATTTCAAACACAGTTGTCCCTGAAATGAAAATATCTGCCAAATCAACTGGTGGCATTTTTCAGTGCTCTTCTGAGGGAAAAGTAATCTCTTTAGAGGTCTTGACCCTGGTCCCACCTCCACAGAGGCTGACTGAGGCAGAGGTTCCTCTATGGAAAGTACTAGAAGGAAAATCTGGGAAACATACACCCAACAAAAGCTCTGCCAAGGAGGTTATTACACAAGAAAACATAAAACCTTTGTGCAGAGGGTAAGAATGGATGAGGGGATGTCTGTGTGCTGCAGTGTCTTTGTCGGTTTGTCTGCTTTGCTGATGATCTCTGTTTGCTCCTAAAGCAAATACAGCACATGCATGATTGTAACAGAGGTAACATTTATGATTTTTTTTATTTCTTTCTCAGCTCAAACAGAGAAGATGCTTCCAAGACTCATATAAAGCAAGAGCAACAGTCAAAAGAGTCAGAAAGGCATCTGGTACCGCTACCCCCTGTTCAGCCTTCTGCACCACTATTTAAAGAGGAACCTAAAGAGCCAGAGGGACCCACCACAGAACCAACAGCCTCTCTCAAGGTTTGCCCTAAACCAGGAAGTGAGCGCATGGCTCTGGATCTGGCACCACTCCTGCCCTCAAAACCAGAACCAGAAACACTGCGGCCGGAACAAGTTCTCCAGCCAGGAAAACCAGGAAAACCTCAACAGGAGGGAGCAGCTGAGGTGAAACCATCCGACAGCGTGGCTGTTGGTCCAGAGAGTTTCAGCAACAATAAGGAGCCAGTGTGTGAGGCCGAAAAGCAGCTGTGGGCAGCTGTGGAGGAGACCACAGCAGAGACAGCAGTGGAAAGAGGAAAGGAAAGTAAGGAAAACACTGAAGAGAAGGAGAAGAAGGAGAAAGAAGAAGGGAAACAGGAGGAGGGAGGTGTAACAGGGGGGTGAGTCAGTGATGTTTTTTGTAGACTTTGCAGCATGGTGTAATTTGGCTGTTTTTGCTTTTTATCCACTGTATTCAAACACTCAGATGGTCAGCTGCACATACACACACTAACATCCATCTGTGGTGCTGTAGACTTACCAGTTTTTCTCAATGTCAGCCATTAACCTCACCTAAAGCTGTTCTTTTCACCTCCTCTGTCGATGCTGTTCGTTGATATGGCTTCTATCATATGTGTGTGTATGTACTGTTTGTGTGTATAGTCCCCAGCAATGTGCACACACAGAGGCAGATGAGTGTGTTGCAGAGCAGCAGGAGGAGGCCCCTGCTGGCTTCATGTCAGTAGTAGTGGGCGTGTTGTACAGAGGGTGAGTCTCTCTGCCTGCCTGTCCTCCGCCATGTTGTTTGTTAAGGTGTGCAGTAGATACTGCTCGTGCTTAGTGCCAGTGTTGGAAACAACACTCTTCATTCATTCATTCATTCATTCATCTTTTCCCCTGGAGTTAATTCTTTGCATGACAAGTTGATATTATTGTTATTGTCATGATAAATGTCAAATTATAATTTTCTTTTACTTTAACCCTTACAAACTGTTAATTATCTGTATCTTCACAATGACATAATTTGGAAAGGACCAATAAACGCCTATGCACAGTCTATACACAGTCTATACACAGTTTATACACAGTTTATACACGGTCTATACACAGTCTATACACAGTTTATACACAGTCTCTACACAGTCCATACACAGTTTATACATGGTCTATACACACTCTATACACAGTTTATACACAGTTTATACACAGTCTCTACACAGTTTATACACAGTTTATACAGTCTCTACACAGTCTATACACAGTTTATACACAGTTTATACACAGTCTATACACAGTTTATACACAGTCTATACACAGTTTATACACAGTCTATACACAGTT